>JAQPZY010001577.1:660000-872500 GCA_029931535.1 Margaritifera margaritifera
TGGACATATTAGTGTACGTATGTAGATCACATGATTGGATCTGAAGGCAATTTTTGTAGCTTTTTATACACTTTTCTACTTTTGGGACTTTAATAATTTTTTTACCGAAAACCTGATCAGCTCCATTTCGCAAAAACCACTGGACATACACATATGAAATTTGAGAGACATGTTTGTATGCATAAGGTGACATAATTAAATGTTTGCATCATTCATGAATTTTACATATTTTATAAGTTTTCAACTTTTTTTACTTTTAAGTTTTGTTTAGGAATCTTATGCCAAATCGTGATCAAATTTGCTAGGAATGTTTCTATTTATATATGTATAACCAGGATCATCATTCATGCCAATTAAGTATATTTTTCCATTTTGTAAGCCTTAAATTCTTGGCCTTTGACATTTTCTTTTCCTGCAATTGGGTCATTTCTCTTCAGTGGGGGCATAATTGTGCTTTATAAAAAATAGCTGGGCTTTTTCAGACAAGAAGGCACTTGTGATTGACCTCAGTGTTGGGATTCCACTTGGATCCTCATTGAAGTTGTCATCATTATTTTACTCCAGAAATGTAAACATAAATACAATCAATGATTTACCACTTTGTGTTGGGAGGGAAGTTCCATGTGTTTATTTAATGTCCTACATTATTTTTTGTCTTCTCTGCATTTTCAGATACTGTGACAGTAGGGATCTCTTTTCCAGTGGCTGCCAGCATGAAAAATTTAAAGCTGAAAGTTTCAGTTTTCAAAGTCAATAAACTTACATAATTGTACTGTTTACCTAGGATTCATCATGCTTCAAGAGACAGTTCGTTTCATAATTTGGTCATACTAATTTGATTAAACAAAGTGTGTCAGTATCTATTGCAAAATTGTCGTACCTTGATTACAATAAAATGCCATGGTTTCAATGTAATTTGAGATATCACTATATGTCCCTCAGACAGTAACACCTGCACGTGCTACTGGAACATCAACAGTGCTTTTGTTGGAAAAGTACGAAACACTACATAATTACAAACACACTTAATGCTTATTGGCACATATAAGCTTGATGTTTGGTCACCTGGGCGACTGCTACTGTCAAGGTCATCAAAAGGGGTGGGCGATACGGTTGGCCGCCCGGGGCACCAAACCCGGGAGGGGGACCATTTCGCGGAGTTTGTGCTATTTTGTCGATCACGCCTTGGTTCTATGGAACATATAGTGTTTACATTTTTGGATCATATGTACACCCACCTGTCCATTTAGGTCATTTCAGGCACTGGTAAGGTGTTCTTGTTCCCTAAATATATATCTCTAATTCAAGATATGTTTCAGTGCTCAATAAGCATGGAAAAAACAGAAACATACACCTTTTTACTTGCTTTTATATCATTGACAGATGCTGAATGTAAAATAAGTCTGATCATCAGTCATTACTTCCGTGCAGTTCAATAATGAAGCTTCTCTTCAAAACATTTAAGTCTGTTTGTAATAATATGTTTAAATGACCATGTACACTAAATATCCTCCAATATTAGAAAGCATAAGATGATTGAAAAGTTTGTCATGTTTATTTAATATATTTCTAGGTTATATATCTTAAAATTATGCACAAATACGCTACACATTTACATTGACCTGTTGTTCAATATGTATACACATACGAAGTTTGTAAACTAGAGAGCTGCAGCAAAGCAACATGCATGTACAAGCACGTTTGCCTTCACGTCACCCATCCCTAGCATTACTCCTAGAAAATAAATGGGAAAATTGTGTGCATACCTAGGAAATAAACCTTGGAGCATTACAGCTTTTGACGTTTAAGAGAAGATAAACTAATTATCCATAAGCACATGCATACATACATACATACATACATACATACATACATACACACATACATACATACATACATATACATTCTGATTTATTTTACATTCGATTCACACTGCGTAAATAAAAATATTTTGAGAATCGAAAAATATGGCATGTATAATGAATACAGTATCACATTCATATTGTTTCCTGAATCAAAGGAAAGAAGTTGATTAATATGATGTCATAATACTTCTTGGCCGGACAGCCTCAGTGCATCCCTACACCATATCAAACTTGTTCTTTCCAACAAGCCAAAACAAACACGTGTGTAGTCTTGTGTATGTACCATATTTACCCGAGTATAATGGGCACACAGCTGTAAAAAGCACCAATCCACATCTGCCGATTAAATTTTACACTGTTCACATGAAATCATTGTTACACTGAACCGCATATATCCAGATCTACTGTTCAATTTATATGCTGTTCACTTAATATCATTGTTACAATGAACAGCACATATCCGGATCTACTGTTCAATGTATATGCTGTTCACTTAATATCATTGCTACACTGAACAGCACATATCCAGATTTGCCTATGAGATTTCACGATGTTCACCTGAAATCATAGTTAACAGCACAGATGCTAATATGTAAATGCAGGATACAATACACATGTTTAGTTATTTATAACCTTTCATAAATGTATAGAAACTTCATGACGAGTCAGTCTAAACTTCCAGCTCTACTTCCATGCCAATTCAATACAAAAGCTTCTGTTCAAAACATTTAAGTCTGTCTGCAACAATAACTTCGAATGACCTTATGCACTAAAGACCCCTCAATCATCAAAAGCAAAAGATCATTCAAAAGTTATTAAAATTTATTTCCTATTTTTTCATGTTATATTATAAAATTATTATATAATGAGCTGCAAGTTTGCAACGACCTATATTTCGGAACATAATCATCTAACACATTTATAGACTAGAGACATGTAGAAAAACTGATTACACGTACAAACACTTGTGCTTGGTAAATCACCTCACCAGTAGCATTACTCCTAATGGATACATAGGAAAATATGGTTAGTGATTAGGGGGGAAAAAAAGAAATAGCACAAAAATATCCATAATATTGTACATTTTAATAATATCTGAGCAAATGAATTAAAAATATATACGAATATCTACGTTTTTTTTAGTAGATATACGGAAATATTTCACGAGTGAAGTGGAAACATTGTATTGTCACGAGTGACGATTTAGAGGGAATGGGGAGAGGTAGTCAATCGAACCCCTCCATCCTTTTACAATTAAGATAGTACACTTTTCAAAGAAAATCATAGAAAATCGGCCGTTTAAACGAAACGAACTTTTAAAAATCAAATCCCCTAGAACATTTGTGTGGCCACCTCGCTTCAACTTACATCTATTTAAAATTGTTCAGTGGTGAAAAAGTATCCGGGGACGCAGATATACAATCTTCTATATAAATCAACAGACAACTCCATTAATTGTTGTCCAACACAATATGCTAATTATAAACGTTCTAAAACACACACACACATACACATACGCACAAACAAATAAACTATCGATTATGGACAAACAATCTGGCAATTATGATCATAGCTGTACAAAATTGTATGGGACAATACAATTGTTAAGTACTCTAACAGAACAACTTAGCTTTTAACCTTTCAAAACAAAGCAAAAAGCGAAAATGACGTGAATTTTTGTTTCCTAATTAACACATAAAAAGTGTAAAGCATCGTACATTAGATCAAAGGAAGAAGAACACACAAAGATATTTTATTTTCATTGCTCTGGCAGACTGATCAAATTGTTAACAACAAAACAAAATGGTATTTCAACTTCCGCTGTTCACATGTTGGTTTTCTTTACCTTTTGGTTAATAGGAAACCCACGACAGAGATTTCTGAGACGGCTAAGGGAACGTAAAAAATTGTTTACTATAACATGCACTTCTTTTAATAGTTTGGAACAAAATCTTAGTTGTAAGATAGCCTGGCAAAAAAACTGTAAAAAATTCAGCATATATTTAAATATCATAATTTTATCGAAATAGCTTGAAAATGCTTTTAATAAATGCATCATGCTTTTTCTTATTTTGATGTTTTTGTCATCATTATTCATAAGTATTTTCTTGCAGTGAATGTGAGTTTTAAAGTAATGAGTTACATTACAGATGCAAATATTAATAACACAGAGAAGCCACATACAATTGATCTGCACACCTTAGCGTAATTGTCACATTTCAATCTTACGTCACGTGGCCTTTATTTCAGGGGCATGGACCAAGGACGACCTTCCGGAAATATACAAATTTTGACACGCTTGGAACAACGGTAGCAAAGGATTTAGAGTGTTTATAAACATTTTCCAACGAAAAAAAAATAAGTCGATATAGTTGAACACTTCTATAGAGATTTTAATAGTTTTTCAAAATAATATAATATAATCGTTAAAATTCACGTTAAGGGCACGAACATTGGAATATTAAGGATACTGTTTGGGTGACACATAGCAGCAGGTTATGCAAATTCAGTCACTGACAGTTTCCATGAATCATGTAGAACGCTAATTATAAAAAGGTAATACCTGAAGTTTAATTTTTGCTGTCTAGGGTTCATTTTGGGGCATTTCTTGATGGCACCTCATTGGTTGCATAAATGTACACTAGGGTCTACAGTTGACACATTTTAAGATCTGTACATCCTGATGTGGAGGGAGAGGGAGGAAGGGAGGAGGAGAAAGAAGGAGCAGTAGAAGAAGACAAATGAAATAGGCCTAAATATGGAAATACAGATTTGAATAACATACATAAGGGCAGATATATTTCCTAAATGGAAAAAAAGTAGTTCCAAAAGTGATATCGCCATAGTGGCGATATCATTTTTCTTCCATTTATATATTTTAATATCTCAATATGAATTATATAATAAATTAAAGTAGAATATTCACCAGATCTCGTTAACTAGCATTGTTACATTATCTGTGACCACCATACTGGGCTAAAAGTCTAACAATTTATCGGTGTTTTCTTAATACTTGTTTTACTTGATTTAGTTCGTACACCTAAGTACCGGCCTCTGGTGTACAAAATAATGTTTATATTACTATGATCAAAACTAAACGAGTAAGAGGCATGGCTTTTCAAGCTGATGTGGGTTTTTAAACACCGTTGTTTTAAAGTTAGAAGTCTTGTCTTAGCAAGAATAGTAAAGATGGCCCTTTTTTTGTCTCATGGCATAAACATCGCTAAATACTATGAAAACTTTCTACACATATGCAGTCTAATAAATATGTCAGCCATCAATGTTATGTCATGTGCACAGTTCTAGTTTTATATCATCTACTTCATAAATGTAGATTTTTATCAACTATACACACTCTGCAATCATCAGGGCAATAAACACAGAAGGAAATCTTCTTTTACAGTATTGATACATCCATCACCTCTTTGTTTTGTCTTTTTCATGTTCTATTTTTATGATCATTTTCTTCAAAACGTATACATGATAGATTCAATAAAAGAAACAAGAAAAACATTCTTCACATTCATTCTTATTGTTATATAAAACTATAGCACAGTATTAGGCAAAGGAGTCATATTTATATGAAAATAAAGGGAAAATGTACATTTATCTCCAACACATACTACATACACCATGTATTTTAAACATTGAATATTTCATCACACTGAACATGTTATATCCTGCACTCAGCCATTTGTTGGTAAATGTCAGTGGGTAATCTGTTCTGCCAGGTGTAGAAATGACCGTACTGAGAGCATCGATATTCATTATTTTGGAATGATCACCCAGTTTACAAACATCCAATATGAGTTTTGTGTATGGAGTGACAACTATGCAGTTATCAATAAAAGGGACCTTGCAGTATGCATATTGACAGTTATAGAAAATAGTGACATTTGATATGCCTAAACTTGTTGTTCGCATGTGGAATAAATAAATTAAGGAATAAATTGAAAAAAAATTCTAATTCCAAAACTGTCAATATCGATATTACTCCAAAAACTACTAGACCAATCAAACTCGAAGTTATTATTTCTCAAATTAAAAAATGACTAGACCATTCAAACATTAAAGACAATTGGTAAAGCAAAGACAAAATAACAATATTACTCTTTTACACATCATAAAAATGGCAGAAAGTTACATCACATTGAATTCAACAGTTTTCATAGAGGCGATCAGAATATTTCATGAGTTTTACATGAAAGCAATTATGCTGATGCCGAGAAGAATTAACTAAGATGGTTGGGACAGTACAATATGAGGAAGGAGCAAATCATATATAAACAAAGTTATGTTCGGCCAAATTTAGAGTATAGCTTGAACAACTTGTAAACTTTACATGGTCATTCTACAACAATTCAATAAAACAGAGATAGAATTGATGGCAAACAAAATTAGATTTAAAGCAACACATGTTGACTTAGTATATATTCATGTATGCAAGAAGATATGCTTATATTAAACATTTGCAAAACACGCATACATGTGAAAAAACAGAGAAGTCAGCTCAGCAGAGACCAAGAGATTTGCAAAATTGGTCAGGAGTGTTGAAGGAGGATTTTTATCAACCCGATATTAGCATGAAAAATGGACAAAATTTACAACTATTGAACAAATTTTGATTTTTAAAATATTAAAATATGCATATCATCTCACCTTATCAGTCCCTTCACATTAAGTTGTTTCCATTCATACTCTCCTTATATGTACCACAAGCATTTTAGCTTATGTTAGGAGATCATTGTCTGGATTATATTTGTGGCAATCTTAATCATTGTTGATTTTAACACTTAGGAGATGATGTATTGTTACCAGATCCAGGTTTTCTCTTGAGTCAGCCTCAATTTTTCTCAGAATAGAAAATGTCCTTTAAGTGTGTTCATTGGAATGTGGCAATGTTAATACAACTCTACTGAGTCCACCAAAAAGTTTAAATTGTTTCCTATCTTTGGGTAGATTCAGGTTGCTAACTGCCTGCGAGAACTGTCCAAGATTGTTACTGTCTGGGTCGAATTTGGGAAGTTCTTCTTTGGAGTGAGTATGTACAGTGAAACCCCGCTATACCACAACGATCGGGGTCCACATCCCCATATCGCGATATGTACCATATCATGTTATAGGCAAAGAAGTAATATATCTGAAGAATAGATATTGCATGTGTGCCTCCTTAGCTATATACGGGGTAGGGGAAGCGGGCGTTTCAAACCTACATACATCATTGACGCAGTTATCAACTTGTTCCATATTAAATAAGAATTCTTAAAACAGTTATTACATATTTAATATATATTTTTTGGCAGAGCATTTTTTATTTTTTGGCAGAGAAACCATTCTTTGGTACATACGTATATATATATGTGCGTAAATAGTTAGAATACGTGTACTCACATGTCACTAGATGATCTGGCTGTACCCATATTTGTAATTCCATACCATACGCCTTCAGTTTCAAATATATATAATTTATATTTAAATATACGCAATATTTATATCCGAATGAACTCCAGTTAATTAAATCCCAACAATGATAATTTAGAATGCTGTGTTGTTTTCTCTGCAATTCGTCTCCAATCCCTGCAAAGAAGACTCTACCCTTTTTCAACAAGTCCATGTACACTTCTAGTAGTTAGGCGGCATTTGCTCTGATTTTTGTTACTGCTAAGCATAGTTGTTACTTTAAATTCAAAGATCTGACACTAAAGTCGGCAAGTACAAAGGCATCACTGGTTAAGAAACTTACACAAGTAAATTCATGGCATTACACCTTACCGTATATATTAATGTAAATTAACATCGTTATATGAGACAAAGAAAGATTGAATATATATATACCAAGCAGCACGTGTACAAATATAATAATTCAATTAAATACGTTAATTAGTAAACAGCGTTAAATGCCTTAAGAGCTGGGCCTAAGGAATAAATGTGGGATATAATGTGGACTTTAAAGAGAAAATGAATTGATCTTGGTACATATATGGTAGTTAAAGATCTTGAGACATCTATTGGCTATTGTTTTCCCTGCATTAAACTACGAGTGTATACAGGATGAACTGAAGACTACACAATGAAGACTTAATGGCTTTATTATTGATGGTTAAATAATAATTAGACCAACAACTATCAGCTTCTTAAGGAGCTAACGTCTTTCAAAAGTAAAGCAAGAAGTATTTTTTTCTTGAAGAATAAAACATATCTGGCCACATTATTAAATCAAGCTTTTGTTTAAGCCAGTTCACAGTCACGTAATCACAGGCAGTATTATTGTAAATATACAGCATTGAAAGCAAGGTGTGAAACAAATGGAGAAAGTAAACTGTTCATAATAATTTTGCGTATGTGGGATATTTCAGTAAGTGAAGGGAGGGACGGGAGACATCCCTTATCTTGAAACGAAAATCCTTTCGACCACGAGAATCACATCTATGAACACGTGTGACGCATTGTGTGACATGCGGGAAAATATCCCAACAGCAGTCACGACTGTCCTTTGGTAGACAAATCACTTTGAAAAAAAATTCAAAGAGATCACATATTTTGATAGCCATTTCACCTATATAATGGGTATGCCAATGCTTTGAAATTTCTCTCTCTAATTAATGCATTTCAGTATCTACAATCAATGTCTAATTATCGCATAAAGACATAATTCCACAGTCTACCAAATTTAATTTGATTGAAGAAGGTCTTGCTGCAAATCACCACCAAAGTATTTGGTAAACATATGTTACAGACAACGACAAAACACTTAGGTAGATTTGAAAATGGTTTCAAAAGTTGTCCTTAACTCTCTCTCTCAACCTGACTAAACATTCTTAAAGAGAAATTTGTACTCAAAAACAAGCATTTCCTCTCAAGTGTACACTGAATGACGGAAATTTGTTTCACATGAAAACCTTAGATTTGTCCAACGTGTAATGTGATTAGACCGGTGACACCTTCAATGAATTTCTAAATTATTGACCTTAACCATGTGGGCACAAACAATCCGAATATGTTATGTAACTTGATTCTATTTTTATATCAGCACCTTTTAAAAACCGGAAGCTCACATATTGATATGCCGACGCATTACATCTCACAGGGCAGAAATTATGCTTTAACCTGCATAGACATACATTACATATAGTGTTTATTGCAGCAGTTCTTAGCATATAGTACGTATCACACAGTTAACGTTATTGACTGCCGATAATTATATAATTAATTTGATTGGTGTTGGTTGCTGAAATTTTTAAAATAAAGTATTTATTATATTTATCCATTTGCGTTGATCTACAGAAATAAGAATCGGGCTTCTCCTTGCTTTTGCTTTTGACAGATGCGATCCTTTTGTCTTTCTTTTAGTATTTTTTTGATGGAATATCTCTCTTTCCAGAGGCAATTTTAAAGGAAGTCATTCTCAACAGAAGGGTTCTCATTATTGTGTGTTTGCTCTGACTAGTCTGTTTGTCCGTCTGTTAATAACTTGTTATCCGTGCATTTATCAGTTCGGCATCACGTATCTTCAAATTCCATATGTGGATTGCCCGTGGGACAAGAAAGGAACGTGGTGAAAATAAGAAAGGTTTAGGTCACTACAGCCGAAAGAAGAAAAAGTGTCCTCAAAAATATCCTCGGTTCGACAAAACTTCTCCTCGAATTTGCTTTAGATATCTTGTCTTTAGGCGGGAAAGATGCCCGTGAGTCTAGGTTTAAAGGTTAAAGGTCATTGATGCTGGCACCTTGAAAGTTGTGTACAAGTAATAACCAATTGTGCATTGCATATATGCATTAATTTTCATGGTAGAATACTTCAGGAGCAAAAAAGAAAAAATATTGCTTGAGAGACAAAAACTCCGAAATGTAAGAAAACACTTTCTGAGTGACATTTGTAGTTTAAAAACACGTTTTCGCTCATATTGGTGGTTGGATTGCTATATAAACTCCAATAGACTTTAGGTTCACAGACCAGGGTCAATGTCACTATCACCATGAAATATTTGATAAAAATCACATGGGTAACATCAAATCGTGCACGGAAAATTCCGGAATCGCTGTACACAGCTGAAGCCTTTATTCAGAACACGTCTGTCTCTTTCTGATACGAGCCGAATAGCTTTGACTTTATGAAAGAGAATCGGAAGTAATCGCAGTGATACTTCTCAGATTGGTACGTTTATGACAGACGATATATGATCTGAAGAATGGGTCATTATAATGAAAGCCAGGTGTTGAAAATAGCATTTATTGACGTTTCAAATAAATGAAACACCTGTACTTTTAATGTAATTCATGGAGTTTTTGAATAACAAATTAAAGAAATCGTTTCGTTTTCATAGCCTCGAGATATTCCTTACGTTGTTATGATGACACGTCATCGATTGTGGTATTTCCAATGCATTTTGCCAATCATGACAAATTGTATTTATGTATTTTGTACTGGAAGAGGGTGAGTAAACGCCTCCTCTACATCCAAGAACGCAGATCAATAACTGTTATGAACAGCCGTGTGTCAGCTAGACATCTATATTTTACATAATGCAGTCGGTTATTGCTATAATGTGGTACTATATGTTAAAATACGCCGAACATACACAGTATTTTGATAAAACACTGCCTAAATGGCCACGGGATAGACATATCGAAAGACTCAAGAGTAGGACCACGACGGTTTGTCCCTACACAAATATTCAGAATAACAATTCAAGACTCTATCCTACAGCTGAAAAGCGTCTCTTTATTTCAGTCCTATACTTTGGAATAAGTCTCTCAGGATACAGAAGCAATTATACCACCTCGTACAGACATGTGCGGAGGAACAAAACGGCACTATCTCATCTACCCAAGCTCTCCTTTAACAAGAACGGACTGAAATACATAAACATATGTACTTAGAGCTTAAGGGTTATTGGTAATGCGTGAGGGCTTAACAGGGTGGGTGGGTGTGGTATAGCTAAATATCACGTATAGTACGTAATAAGTGAAAAGTTGTAAATTATTATCTGAAAAAACTGTCATTTAATTTTGCAGGTACAATCTGTTTTGCGGAAAAGATATTTATAAGAGCAAAATAGGCAATTTTATATTTTATTATAAGTGCAATTGATCACGTCATTGAGATAGTATTGACGTATTGCATTGTAATTATCGTGTTGCATGAAGACTAAGCAAGATGCAACGAGCATTAGATTTTTCACACTGAGCCTTGCGTACAATGCATGTGGCAAACATCACGATGCCATGTAATGGGGGCTGCCATATTGGTCTTCTTGTAGTCATCCCGGTCCCATGACACACCTACCTGGGGAATCTATGAGCAAAAGGATGTGAAATCGGTGTGTTACCGCTAGACTATTCAGACCCGACAATATTTTCATCAAACGTTCCAGATTGACTGTGCAGTTGTGGTCGATACTGTTAATAGCAAAGAAAATTCCTAAACATTCCTGAAATACATACTATGAAATGACTTATTTGCTTGTTTACATTTTACGTTTTTTCCTCTCTTCTTTCATTGCGTGTAGTTCTGTAAATATTAATCCTCCAAAGTTTATATCGTCGAGTATTATCAGTCCTTCGTTCTTAATACCCGTCCGAAGATAATGAAAAGTACTTGACATTAGCTAATTATCCTAAATAAAGCTTACATGTATGCATAAATGGGACATTTACTGAATTTGTTTATAGGTATAAGAACTATTGCATTTGTGGTAAGTGTTTCAGTTTGTGTGTGAGAGGGCACTTCCACCAAAGCAAGAGTGTGGTTCAAATTAAGAAAAAGACAAATTTTAACAAAATTACAAACTGATCAAGTAAGATATATGAGCAATTGTATACTTTAGAAGAAGGTACTTCGTTCATTTCTGTAGCGCAACATGCTTAGTGATGGCAAATATGACTTGCATACATGTATATATCCATGTGCTTTTCTAAAGTGGGTTCTACGGTGTGTCGAATATGCCACGTGTCGGGAAAAGTTGACACTTAATTTGTACAATTAGTTATATACATATTAGTGGTGATTTAGTGACATTTGCGGTATTTGCTATAAATAATTATTTGTGTGTGACATTTGAACAGTGGGTAAATTAGTTTTTATTGTTGCTGGTACCAAAGCAACCAAAAAACCCTATCAGTTGCAAAGTGAAAACAATTAAGTCCATGAAGCAATCGTCTATGACCAGTTAAGGAATAAGGTAACAAGTGCAGTATATTGATGTTGGCAATAGAATAATTTTATGGCGACAGGTTAATACGAAGGCAATGCCGTGCAAGGCGAAGGAGAAACTATTTTATTCTTCATATTGGCCTAGCAATCATTACTATTATTTTTGATATTACTTATATTATTATTATTATTATTATTATTATTATTATTAGTAGTAGTAGTAGTAGCAGTAGCATACGCGAGATGAAGGTTTTCCTTTCAATAGTTAAATGGGACGCGAGAATTAGAAATGTTAATACATGTTTTCTTCTGTATTTATTAACCCTGATAATTTTATATTTGGTATAGTTGATAAAAATGTATATTTCTTAGACAGATGATATTTGAAGAAATGTGTGTAACTTACAGTATAATCAGCAGCTTCTAATGAGTTCAATGTGGTGAAACATTCTTTTTTAAAATACATGGTACATGATAATATTTGTGATACAAGAAAAATCTACATTTTCTTTCTTCCCTATGTTCATATAAAACAAGACTCTATTTTGTAATAGTGTGTCCTACTTCGATAATAAAATGGACTCGTGATTCAATTGTCTTCTAAATATAATTGTTGTTAATACATACCTCCGTCTGTATTTCTTAACCCTGATTAATATATATTTTGTACAGCTGATACAAATGTATTTTTCTTCGGTAGATCATATTTAAAACGTGTGTACATAAAGTAAAATCAGAGGACGCCATATAAATTAGACAAGATTTGAAAGGTAAAATTAATCTATGCTGTCAGATATGTTCAGATTAATCAATATGTATGTACAAGTAAGCGTATGTATGTACAATATATGTTCTTATGTCTATTTCCTATCATTCCACTTATCTCTGTACACAGCAGTCTTGACAGTCATAAATCTTAGTGTATTGTACACAGCTTGTTCTGTAATTTGTACTCTTGTGCGCTCATTTGTATATGTCTGACATAAGGCGGAAGGTATTATATTATGATGTTGTCCGTCCATCCATCCGTCCGTCTGCCTGTTACCAATTTGGTTTCCACACAATAACTTTAGTTGGCCATTTTCTGCAGTTATCAAACTTTGTGGATA
This sequence comes from Margaritifera margaritifera, assembly GCA_029931535.1. Taxonomy (NCBI): domain Eukaryota; kingdom Metazoa; phylum Mollusca; class Bivalvia; order Unionida; family Margaritiferidae; genus Margaritifera; species Margaritifera margaritifera. The sequence continues at coordinate 673,128 of JAQPZY010001577.1, forward strand.
GCGTTCAGTTTGTTTGGGGAGGAATCATGTCGATTTCAGGCTTACAAGCTCAAAGGTCAAGGTTACTGTGACTGTAGAAAGAAACATTGTCTCTGCAGAATAATATAAGTTCTCTATCATCTACGGTTACCAAACGTTGTGGATGGCTTGCACATGATATAAAAATACCCTTATTGATCTTAGAGTAAAAAGGTCAAAAGACAAGGTCACGGTGACTGAAAGAATTTTTTTCTCCGCACAATAGCATTACTTCTACATGACATACTTCAGCCAAACTTTGTGGATGATTTGTACTTGGAGCAAGGAAGAATGCTATTGATTATGGGGTCAAAAGGTCACAGTCAAGGTCACTTACTGAAACAAGAAAAAGGGTTTCCGCACAATAACATTGCTTTACATCTCAGACCTGGCCCAAACTTTGCACATAAACGGACCACAATACTACATTGCACCGCATAGCACCACTAGAACGCATCCCACCAACACAAATTACACATTAAAAATATTAGAGAGCATTATATCGGAAACGTGAAATCTGAGCGATCTAGAAATCCTGTTAGATTTTATAGCGTCATGGATTTTAACGCTAACGTCGAGCATCTAAATCAAGAATGAAAGCATCGGCTGTGAGCGCTAAGACGTCTTAATCTATTTTGCTCGTATTTTCGATCGTAAATGTTATTTGCCAAACATTACAACGAGCAAACTATCACGGTGCTGTTTTGCAGGGACACAACACCAAATCATTAGTTCCGCCAATGAAAGTAAACTTTAATGTTTGATATGAAAAAAGTATTGCTTAATGTATATTATCATTCGTTAAAAAAACATTTTTTGGGATATATACAAACAATACTTTAATTAATTTAATATCATATTTGGTGATCGATGTATTAGGGAATGAGCATATTTTCCCTGTCAATTTTTCCTATAGTCAAAATACGCCTAACAATTTTCTTGAGCCTGCTCAAAAAGAAAAATAGTAAATGGTAGAGATATTTGGATAGGCTGCTCAATAAGAAAATAGCAAATGAATTTTATTTTAGGCCGGTAAGAGTTTTATTTAACAATTTGCAGCATGATATTAAACAAGCCCTTATATATTTATTACCGGTCACATTTTCGATAAAGTTATGGCATTGAGTGCACCATTATGCCGATAATAAAACTAAACAAATTAAGAAATGACGATAAACATCCAAACTCCATTTTGACATAGAGTTCATTTTCCTGTTATACCTATTAACATATGGACGGGGTCGAGGGGGGGGGGGGAGGGGGAGATAGAGAGTTGGTCGAGGACGATTGAACTCGAAGAATCCAAAGTTAATCTGCCCGTGTATGTTGCAATTTGTTTTTAAAAACATATTTACGTCGATCGAGGGTGTGCTTTGGCGCCTGAGGGCATAAATTAGTTTGAGAGTGTCAAACTTTAACAATTTACATAACCTAGTAAAAGCCTGACAAAATCTAAGTTGATGAGGTGCAAATAATTCAAGAAATCTTAGCGAAGTTGGCTTAATTTCTGAATGTATCTTGGATGTTTTGATATAACAAAGAGCCAAAGTAGGCCTACGATCGCTCACCTAGCAGACACAGGTCTAAGTCGGATCCAAAGAAGTGCTCTGTCAAATTTAATTTTATGAGAATTACATTTACCGTACTGAATGACAGAACAAGTGAAAATTTTACAGATCATAGTATGTCAATGTCCAAAATATTTTAAAGGAGAAACCATACCAATTGGTGCTATTGTTTTTACTGCTGAAGGCCATATTTTGTCACATTAGTCCTGTTTGAAAGACCTTTAAACCCTTGATGCTCTGATATTCTCTAGCTACAGGCAAAGAACACTGACTGTAAAACCAAGTTTGGATAAACGTGCTGAAGAAGTGGAATGAAAAGGTTTTCTACCCATTTGCCATGAAAGCAACACCAGTGTTAAGGACGCACCCACGGGAGCTATTTTGGTAGAACATGTCCAAAGGACATTCTTTCTACGTTCTATTAAAATTGGCTCCGTGATGTCTCAAACAAAATTTAAATATTACAAATGTTGACGGACGAACGTGCGACGGATGCAGGGCCATATGATTACCTCACATAGCCTTCGGTTAGGTAACCTAAAGCAAAAGCACAGAGTTTGAACCAAAGGTGCTTGTGTTGGGTAACGAAGTAATTAATTAGTTAAGAGTTTCATTAATATAAATGTGTGATAACTTTGACTCAAGTCCAAAATTCCTTCGTCAAATTATGTTGATGCGGTAGACACCCATCTTATGGTGGTAGCTGCGTATGGCGACCATAATGTAGTAAAACTATTTTCACTCCAGGTACTTCTCGTGCCTCAGGTCGTACTTCACGACAGCCTTTGAAACGCCCTTGTCTTTTTACGCATCCTTTATAATATCCCTTTTTTCCTCGATGAGCTTTTTGGTGAGCTTTTTTACCTTCTGGTATAAACCGAACTCTCTCCCTGGGTGCCTGCCTTATTCAAGTTCGCTATACATCTTCGGGCGAAACCCAATACATTCTGCTATCAGAGTCCCATTTCCTTCATTTTTAAACTTTCCAACAACCTTCTTCTTGGCGCAGCTTAACGCTGGATGGTCGGCAGGGTAGTCGCTGGTGTCACACAGTTCTGCATCTTCCACCATGTCGCGGTAAACGTTGGGGGGGGGGGGGTCTCAATCTGAAACAGTAGGCTGTTTGTGTCGGTGTAGAGCACGTTTGCTTTATCACCATTGCTGGTCCTAATGCTGTTGAAGTAAAAGTCATACATCAACATCTTGCTAAGTTTGAGTACCGCCTGCCCAATATAAATAGGCCTAGTGGTCTTTAGGTTGGCCTTCGTGTTGTGGATGGCAACTAGGTTGCTGTTAAATAGTTTCCGCGACTGCAATGCTGGGTCGGCAACCAGGCGGCGGAGTCCTCCTCATCCTCGTGTCTCACCAAATCCACCCAGATCCACTTGCGCAGGTTTGCCATCGTCTTCTCAAAGACCGAGTTATTCATTAGCTTGAAGAAGTATTTTTCATACTCGGAATTTCCCTTTGTCCTTAGGTATGTGTTCATCTGTTTGTATGGCGCCATCTACGACCTCTGATCAAACTCCAATGCCTGATCGACCTTGGTGACGTGCATCCAGAGGATGGCGTAGAGCTGGAGATTCCGGTAGTGGATTACGTATCGCTATTGTTTGCACACGCCTGTAATAGCTTCATGCACTCAAAGAAAGAAAAGCTCTATATACATTATGTGTTAAACAATAGTGTTATCCATATGATTTTATGACTCAAAATAATAGAGTAATTTGTTTTTTTTTTTATGTCAAATGAACTTGCCTTGGTATCAATAAACGCAAAAGAACAACAGAAGGAAAGTTAATAAAACACAATAAATAAAGACACATGAACAAAAAAGAACTGTTGTAGGAATTATTGATGATAAAACACATTTCTTGTACCAAGCGAGTGCTTAAGTAGTTGGACTGTTGAGGTACATATCACTAACAAAATACAGTAAGTGTGTCTAATATATATTGACTAAAAACGGCGGTGTCTGCATCGTGCTTTGCAAAAGAGCCTTATGATGTAATATATATATATATATATATATATATATATATATATATATATGTGTGTGTGTGTGTGTGTGTGCACGCACATACATACATACATACATACATACATGCACACATATACATACACAGATACAAATGTGTGATTGGCTTATACATGTGTTAATTAAAGGAATAAGAGAAAGATATAGAAAGAGAGGGGAAGAAAGTTTAACTCGTCATCAAGTTGATTACACGTAGACGTAGACCGCTACGTGTTGAGTACAGGTGAATACAGGTAACCTACCACTCGTAGGATCATAATCTAGTGCGAGATCTGTGTAAAACAAAAGTTCTACCCATATGATTTTATGACTAAAGATAACAGAGTAAAGAATGCAAAGGGCTTGTTCCCATTTTCTGGTAATTTGGGTTTGGTGTTTTCAAGAAATGCTGATGAGGTCAAGGTTAGACCTTATTGTGTTTTTCCAAAATGACTTTTTTTATACACAAAATTTAGCTTCTTATTCATTATAAACACTATTTGGAATTTTGAGTTCAATCTGCAAAAATATTGATAATAATCTAATATATAGTACCCTAAAATGCCAGCATTTTTTAAAAAGATGTCAGAACACAAAGTAACTAATGTCCTGCTTATACTTGTCATAACACAGTGAAGAGAAGTACAATTTTAAAGATATCGTATATGCTGGACAGGTAAGAGGGGAATTATACAGGAAGGTCACAGTGTGCACACGAACAGTAATTTCTCTCAAAGTTCAATCTCTCCTGAGTGTATCAAAGAGAATAGCAAGTATTCCATATATGGTTTATGGTTTATATATAATTTTTTATAAAGAATGGGAGCGGTTTACATTGGTTAACAGGTAATTCAAATTTCATAAATATTGGTGATTTACAGGCAAAGTCTTGCGCTTCTTCTGTCGCTAATGAAACGGATTGATAAGAAATTGAATTTCCACTTTGACAGGCGAGACAAAATATCTCTCTTAGTTTAACAGTAGATTTAATACATGTTAAACCTTTACGTCATCCATGCTATAAGTTTGCATATATTATTTTCACGATACAGAATGAACATTAGAAAATATTCGACACGTCTAGGACCATATTTCCTTGTAAAAGACTGATAAGAGTAATAATTAAAAGGCATATATATATATATATATATATATATATATATATATAGAGAGAGAGAGAGAGAGAGAGAGAGAAATATGGCTTATATTAAGTAGAAACATAATGAGGTTATATCCACTCATTCTATATTTGTTACCGGTAAGGAATCTACATTCTGTGGAAACTTATAATTTCACGGAAACCTGACAACTTATGAATTCTAAAATATAGGCAGTGGTGCAAGTAAGCCGGTACGATCAGATACGCTGTACCGTTAGGACATGTATCCCCTGTACAGCTGTATCGGAAAGACAGGGGGAGGGGTCCGTACCGTACCTAGAAGAGTTAAAATCTACTTGCACCACTGATTAAAAGTCATCTAAAAGCGGGGGAAACAATCTTTTTCCAAAGTTGGCGCTCAACTATCATGTATGTGCATACAGCTGTACATATATAAGGTTGGACGGACAAATTATGAAACAATATAATTGTGCTTCTCGAAAGCAAGGGGATTATTAAAGAATACACACACACAAATGTACACCGTATTCTGAATATAGGCTTCAAACACTCCATTTGAATAGATAGATAATTCTAACTTTATTTCAGAGGAAGTTATTGTTAATCCCAGTTTTTTTCGAGCCCGCCTTGGCGGAAGCACGTTATGACGATCATTTTGGCTTCCAGGATCGTGTCCATACATCCGTCCACACCATAAATTAAGGGCATTGCAGAGGTGAATGTAATTTATTACTCTACAGTTATTGACAGCTGAAGAACAAAGTAAACTGGACGAGTGGTATTAGAGAGGCATCTTGCTTAAATGTCACATTCAAAACATTTTCAACACACGTGCTTGATTGCGACCATAAATAATGTGAAAAGATTTTGTATCAATTGTTAGGGAAATCACCGATTCTTAAAACTGAGACTATAATATCACTATTAAAGTTGAACTCAAGTTTTAATACTGTAAATCTAGATCGAAGAATAATATGAAATCACAAAAGGACTCGTAACTTAAACTCCGACAGATTGGAGGGGAACCATTCTGAATAGAACCCTGTAACCTGTACTCAGTCGATAACTAATAGTAAACAGATTAAAAGATTGTTAATAAAGTGAGAAGGAAGTGAAAAATTTAAGATAAAATATAGTGGACATCTTAATATAAACATTCAAATTCCGTTAAGAAATTTTTGCGATATTTAAGTTCTGAAATATGAATTATTTAATATTCATAAGTTCTAATCATGGGATGGAAGAGACTACACATAGGTCTGAAGTTTATTCGTTTCCTTTCAAACAAATTCACGGAAACACATTTGTATAGTTATTTTGATAATTTTAGCAGGATTCAAAATTTTCCTTTCAGTGAGTTACAGTATATCTGACGTACTATATTCATAAGTCACTACTCACTTTTGAAATATAGTGCTTCCAAAGAATATATTAAAGGTTAGACATTTGTCTCGTTCTGCTCTCCAAAATTCTCAAATGTAATGTTTGAAAACAAAAATATAAACTTTCATTTATTAGTAATATAAACTACATGCATTAATTCTCTTTCACAAATGTTTTGATCTGAGAATGAATTTTACTTTACATCTATTATATTAAAACTAACAGAAAAGCAAGTGTCTTATGTTATATTAAAGTATATTCAGATAGTTTAATTTTGTTTTTCACCGTCTGTTAAGTCATGGAAGTCAAGAGAAATGTTAATTTTGAGATGAGTTACATTCCCTGCAAAACAAAATCTTTCAATCTTCAAATCTTCAAAAAGTCAAACATTACGACTGATTTTGATGAATGTTACTGTTGTTTAAATGAAGATATTCTCCTTCATTTCATATTATTCTATTCCAAATGAACTTTAACATGTATTAATATGAATGCATATAGATAGGAATATTGATGCACATGTGAGCCTTCAATTCAATTATGAAGACACACACATGTATGCTTCTCTCCAAACTATTAGGAATAATTCTCCAAATAGGAATCTGTTCGTGAAATAAATATAAAGTTCATAAATAACAGTTACATTCTACGTCGAAACAAAGAGTAAAGACTATGAAGAGAAAGGTAAATTTGGTCGCCTGCAAAACTATATTCTGGTTTGTTGTCACTAAATTATTATCAGACTCCTTACTATCTCCAAATATCGTGAAAAATATTTAGAGACATGAAGGTATTCTATCACCCTTCAATTGTTAACACATGAAGAGCAAAGTAAACTTGACGAGTGGTAACATTCGACGCATTATATTTAAATGTCACATTTAAAATGCTCAATACAGATGTCGGACGTGCTTTATTGGGACTATAAATAATAATAATAATCACATAGAATCTGTATAAATTGATGGGAACGAAATCCATTGTAAAACCATAAAACTGAAAGACCACCCCTAAAGTTTATTTATGGTTTCTGACATTAAACGTAGACCGAAAATAATGTCAAAATTACGATACGAACTACACACTTACATCACACAGGTGTGCGGGAGAAGGGACAATTCTGAATAGAAGCCTTGTAGCCTTTGTTCAGTCGATAATTAATATTAAATAATTTGAACGACAATTATTACAACGACTCTGAACTCAAGAAATAAATATAAAAATATAAAATACTTCTTGGCATAAACAATAGTGGAAATCCCATAACATTTGCGAAGAACGTTTGGAGATATTGGTCTAAAAATGTTCATTGGAGACAGCATCTGTTCAGCTATATAACAGCCATGATGAGTTTGTTCATATGATTTTTCTAAAGGGTAAAGGTCTCTTTTAACACAAATTAAAAATCTACGGAAGATTCCACAACACAATTTAATCACATGGTTTGATTATACAAGGATTTGCAAAGCTATTTAATCCAATCGAAGCACTTTTCATAGCCGTAACATTACCGGAAGGACACTATTTGTAGGGTTGTATATTTTGTGACCAAATTATAAGCCTGGAACACTAATTATTAGTTTGGTACCTTAGAGTTTATTCTAGTATAGCAGAGAACTAGTAGCGTGCATAGGGTTATAAAAATAACGACAAAAAAAGGTGTCTGCATAGCCACGTCTAACTGCTAGAAAAGGTTTCTAAATTTTAGCTCTGGTTAGGACTCCCTAAAGCTGATTGAGGATTATTTTATTCCTGAGTCAGTTTGATAAGTTTTCGAGTGCCTAACAACAAAACTATTTGACTCTCAATCCCATCTACATTTACATAATTTTTCGCATGGTGAATTTTCCAACTGTAAGGAGGATACAACTAACAAGTCATTCTGTATTCTGCGCAGAAAGTTTCCTTTTGTTTAGAAACTATAAGTATAAATACTATCACCAAAGGGCTTTCAAATTAGATGTGATAGCCAAATATGTATCATATCTATGGGGTTTTTTTTTAACCGAACGTGCATCCAAATAAATTTCTAACAATAATGGTAGGAGTTACATTTTAAAAGACCGTTAGCTTGCCTTGAAAGCTTATATCAGAAAAAGTTCTTGCTATGGTAAAGGCGGAACGTTTGGCCAACAGCATGGAATGAAATGGCATGTCTAGTAAAACTATCAAGGCCAAGAGTCGCTCAAGTTTGTACTTCAAACTTAACTACTGGAAAGACGCCAAACAGTGTGTGTTAATTTGTTTATAGTAGAACTGAACAGCTTGTCCATCTCAGACTACAAATTAGTTTTCATTAATTGCTTTAAAGTAAGTTCTGTTCTTTTTAGGTCTCTGATGCCATCTTTTTGAAACGCTGCCACTGTTTGCAAAAAGCTTCTGCAAAAGCAACGATCATCTGAGCGGTTAGCCAAGCACGGAAATGTATATTGTGTTTCATGGTGATAAAACAAGTTGACGCATTTTAGCCATGAACCTTTTGCTTAATCTTAGATATTTGCGTGTTTGTGAGAAATCTATTTTGTGGAATATTTTATTCAGCAAGTCTCATCAAACCGATTCAAATTTTAGAAATATGCTTGCTATGCATAGTTCATAATGTCCATTGAGTGTCAAAAACATTCAATTTCTCATAGAGTCTCAGAACAGCTCTTAGATGACTCGTATGTTCTAAAAGTTACTATTCAACATACGCATGTGCATTTTTCCAGATTTAAGAAACGTTTATCGTTTCATTTTTTTGCGGACTGTTTGCCCCATTCTTCACAAACAAACAGTTTGAAGGAATTACCACGCAGATGTTACTCAATGGCTTCAACCACACAAAGACAAGATACAACTGGATGCCAGCCAAGGTTATCTTGTCACAAAGTTGCGTTGGTATGTAACGCTGCCCAAGTTAAGGTACCAACTTCACTCATATACAGTACATCGTTACTCTTACATTACCGTGTAATCACGATTTTTCTCCCGTATGAACAACCAGTTGTTCAAATATGAGTCCCTTGACGTCTCTTGTACCAGAAGGTTAAAAAGCATTTTCCATTATGCTACCTGCTGATAATACAGTAATACCTGCCCCTATTGTCCCCTGGACATACCAAAATCTTATACAATCGACACTGTAGTCTATTCAGTCAATACACTACGTAATACAATATGGATATACTGTTACCTGTCGAATCTGTAAACCTATCGGTTTCCGCTATCCGCATGCCATTAATACTATATTTTCTCACATTTGTCCACCGACACCTTATTTGATCAACCGTCCTTCATTGAGAGTGATTAACATGATGACTATGGGACCCACGGCTATGCAGAGATGGGGCGGGGCATATGGCTTATGGTGAAGCACATGTGAAAGAAATAGTTTAATTGTTTGCAAAAGCCAACAATGACGAATATATAATTACATTACATGAGACTATGAGCCAATCAGAAATCCCACTGCTATAAAACCAACCCTCTTAGAAACAAATGATAATTTAAACTTTTTCTGATTAGGGTCAGAAAGGTAATACAGTCAGACAAGACTAAAAACGGTTCCTGGCCCTAATGTGTCAATTTAATTTTTGCACAGTGAAACATAATGTATGTTTCTTTGCTCAGCAAATCACTCTGATAATCAATGATACTCGAGAAGAAACAGAACATAGTTGTTTATAGTAATTCCTGATAACTAATTTGCACTCTGAAATTGACAAACTTTTCGGTTCTGCTATAAAGATATACACACACTGTGCATAATATTAGTTTGACCTATTTCCAGTAGTGCAATACAACTTAAGCGACTCTTAACCTCTTAGTTCCACCAGATTGTCCATTTCATACCATGTATGTGGACCAACGATTCGGCTAATACCACAGCAAGGGCTTTTTCTGCTATAAGCTTTCAAGTTAACATAATGGTCTTGACTATGAAATTCAGATCTTTACTATTACAAAATTATTTGAAGGCACGTAACGTTAAAAAAAGACAAATAAATAAAAGATACACAAAACCATAGGTCTTGCACGCATTTTTGCTTTCACGCCTCTTTTGCAAACGCTTTAGTGACAGCATTTCCACTTATATGTGTAACAAAATCTGAAAGAAAACATCTATCGCAGAATACACATCGGCGTTTTATTAGCTTCCTTAGAGCTGGAAACTCCATCATATCTATGAAACGTACCCACTATTACGTTTTTGCTAAAACGGATGTAAAAGTAAATGGCGATCAGGGTGAAATAGCTGTGATGATTAGGCACTCAAAAATGTATCAAACTGGTTGACGAATACAGTAATCCTCAGTCAGCTTTGGGAGTCCTACTCGCAATTCGACATTTAAAAACCTTTTATTTAGACCTGACTTTGCAGAAACCTTGTTATGTCATTATGATGGTGACCCTTGAACCATTACTAGTTCTCTGTATGCTACAATAAACTCTAGCTATTGCAGGGGTAATTGCACAGCATTCAAACGAATCAGTTAAGGTTGCAAGAAGATGAAAATCATTTGTATGGCAATCGCATATTTTCATGAACTAAATAAGAACGTATGTAGCATATTTTTTAAGCACGGGAATCCCACGCGTGCTTGATATTTAAGATACGGTTTCTGTTTGGAATGTCAATCCCTCGCTAACTTAATATTTAAGTATTACAGCTAATGCATCGTGTGGTACCTTGCTTCCTCGATTATTAAATAAAGTCTTTATAGCTATCAAAAATCGTTAAATTTGACACTATCCAGACTAGACATTTCACTTTGGTAGCAAAGTTGCAATGGCTTCCAATTGGAGTCAATTTCTCTAATACTACTCATAGTCATTCACAATGGGAGAAACGATTTAGTTATAATTCCCTTGGGAAATATACATAAATAGCGAACGTTACAATTAGGTACCTAGCTAATACATTCTCTTTAATTTGGTGCCATGGTCTGAAACGCTTCAAATAAAATATATCAGTTAATATTGAGGCAACAAACGGTGTTCGAGTTCGATTAAATAGCTTTGCAAATCTTTGTATAATTAAACCATGTAACTCACCTGTGTTGGAGGATCTTCCAAAGATTTTTAACCCCAAAATTGTAGCAAAACTGCCAAAAACTTGCGTTTAAAGAGAAAATTAAAACATGACAAAAATGTGTAATCTCGTCTCTGACATGAACGAACTCTTGAACAGGATATTGCTGGACAGGTGTTATCTACTCGGAACATTCTAAAACTTAAATATCTGCAAAATTTCTTAACAAATTTTAATGGCTTTTCCACTGTTGTTTATGCCAAGATGTCGCCTTTATTTAATGTTATTTCTCAAGCCAGTTTATTCATTCAATAACTTTTAGAATGTTTAATATTAATGATCGACTGAACAAAGGTTTAAGGTTTCTATTCGTAATGTTTCCTCCCCCTCCCCCGCCCACCTGCATGGAAATGTTGGTTTTGACAAATATGTTTGGTCACCATTGAAATTAAGAAACCTTGAATAAAATTGTACTGTTCATTTTATATTTATTTTATTCTTCCCTATCAATTGAATCAGGTTCTTTACTATTGTTATTCATGGTTCAAATAAAACACCCGGTACATGTGGTGAGACGTTTATTGTTTGTCTTGTTAGTCTATGTTTTGTAATTACTTGCTCCACTGTCTTTGGGATATGTGCATTTAGTCTAAAAAAAACTCAGCTGATGGAACTAGATGATTGATATTTAGTTCGGGTGTTTTGCGTGCACCTCGACTGACTGAACCTCCTATCGCCACTTGTCTGATATTCTTAAAACCACTGAATTTTATGAACACAATACGGACCTGAATATTTGAAATACGTTTTGCCGATAAAGACCCAGACAGTAAAAATGTGAAACTTGATTTTAATTTCTTGAGAACTGCATCAAGAATGTTTCGTCTGAGTTCAAAATTGCAAAATACCTATAGCTCGTGCAACTCCATTTCTTTTCTATAATTTAAATAAAAGCAACACACACTCACACACACACACACACACACACACACACACACACACACACACATATATATATATATATATATATATATATATATATATATATATATATATATATATGTGTGTGTGTGTAGTTGACTTGCTTTTATTTTAATTATAGAAAAGAAATGGAGTATGAATGTGTGTGTGTGTTGTTTAAATCACCAATACAGAAGTATCGATGCATGTTAAAAATAAGGAATATGGTATAGTTGAAGACAGCGATCTGATAACGAGGACTATATAGGATACATCTTCATGTTAAAGTAGTCATACACACCTATATATCATTATACATATACAAATGGAACGTGGATAACTTATATACTTACATCTACTATACAACAGACCATTACACATGCAGAATGAGTGGACTATTAAAGATTTATTTGAAATACACAAAACATATTGAATATATGGGAATTGAACTTGGGGTTGGTCATAAAATTAAACTTACTATCCAATATACCATCACGCATGCAGACGAAAGGGAGGTAGCTCATATACTTGTATTTACTATCCAACATACCATTACACATACAAAGGGATGGTAGTAGCTCATATACTTAGACCTTGTATTCATTATACCATACACATACAAAGGGATGGTAGTAGCTCATATACTTAGACCTTGTATTCATTATACCATACACATACAAAGGGATGGTAGTAGCTCATATACTTAGACCTTGTATTCATTATACCATACACATACAAAGGGATGGTAGTAGCTCATATACTTAGACCTTGTATTCATTATACCATACACATACAAAGGGATGGTAGTAGCTCATATACTTAGACCTTGTATTCATTATACCATTACACATACAAAGGGATGGTAGTAGCTCATATACTTAGACCTTGTATTCATTATACCATTACACATACAAAGGGATGGTAGTAGCTCATATACTTAGACCTTGTATTCATTATACCATTACACATACAAAGGGATGGTAGTAGCTCATATACTTAGACCTTGTATTCATTATACCATTACACATACAAAGGGATGGTAGTAGCTCATATACTTAGACCTTGTATTCATTATACCATTACACATACAAAGGGATGGTAGTAGCTCATATACTTAGACCTTGTATTCATTATACCATTACACATACAAAGGGATGGTAGTAGCTCATATACTTAGACCTTGTATTCATTATACCATTACACATACAAAGGGATGGTAGTAGCTCATATACTTAGACCTTGTATTCATTATACCATTACACATACAAAGGGATGGTAGTAGCTCATATACTTAGACCTTGTATTCATTATACCAATACACATAAAAGGGGAAAGGGGTAGCTCGTATCGTTACATTTAATATTGTTCCGACCCTATGGTATAAAAAACGTAACAAAAAGAAAGTGAAACCAACAATGTTTGTAAAAATCAACAAACAATTTAATTCTAAATAATTAATGTGAAAATGAAAATACACTTACAATAACGTGTGTTAAAATCCAAATAATCCAAAAAATTATTAGTGTCCTAATCACATATAGAAATTATAAAATGTTCAAAATGAATGAATGTTCCGAAGAAATGTATCTTCGTAATGAATGAATGTTCCGAATGAAAGATTGTTCCGAATGAATGGATCTTCGTAATGGACGAATGTTCCGAATGAAAGATTGTTCCGAATGAATGGGTCTGGAAAGCCCCGATGTGTACCAACGATAATGTAATCCAGATCATCTTTAAGAATGTTGACAGGCATCCAAAAGTCCTAAATACATCTCCAAACGTTAGTAAGTACTCCATGGTAACTTCGACGAAATGTTCCAATAAATAATTCCTTTCGAATTACATCATTTCAGAACTACTAGATTTCTGCACGGCTATTATTTCAAACATCTGATGATTCCAGGCTGATCGTAAAAACAGATCTTTTCAACAAAAGATTTAAAATTGGAATACATATAATTCCTATATCAAGGTCTTTTATACTCCTTGCAAATGACCTATTTCACAACAGGAAACGTGTCATATTAAGACACAGAATGCAATACTAAATGCGTCGATTTAATGGAAAAGTACTGTTTTAGTGGTAAACAGCTCTGACCTTGAACTCAAATGTAGTCAACATGTTGTTTATTTGATAAAATAGTACAACCAAACCCAACTTAAATATGACTCACTATCTGACACAATTTTAAAGTACAGTCATAGAACAAAAATTTAGGCACATTATAAATTCCATAATCATAATTCCGTAACACTATTCAACATAGTAGCATACATACATGCAATAATTTCGTACCCAATTTCATTCACACAAGCAAAAATCAATCTTTGTCTAATGGCCACCGTATTGGATTTTAAAGGGTCTGTAAAAATAGGTGTTGATCAGTAAGACTAAGTGTTAGTCACTAAGACTAGTTTATGGTCAGTGAGGATCTGTTTGGTCATTAAAGATGTGTGTTGATCGACAAAGATAAGTCTTGATCAGTAAGGATGTGTGTTAGTCAGAAAGACTGAGTGTTCATTCAGTAAGACTGCATGTTGGTCAGTTAGACCAGATCTTAGTCAGAATGACTGCGTGATGGTCAGTAAGGTTGGGTCTTGGGCAGGAAAGGTAGGTTTTTGTCATTAACGATGTGTCTTGTATTTTCTTTAAGTGTGTCAGATCGCCAAAGTGATCGACAATGTTAAATTAACATTTCCTCAATAGTGACCCAACCGTAATCTTAAATTTCAATTTCGCTCCATAGTGACCCAACCGTTATGTTAAATTCCCATTCCGTTATAGTGAATCACAATTTTAAACCTATGGATGTTTTTAACATTAAATTCCCATTTGTCCCTGTACCGTCGGATCTGTCCTCATAACGTCCCCAATAACTGCTGTTATTATAATGGTACTCTAACTATATCCATGTAAGTCTCCAAAATTGAAGTACTTTGTTTCACACTCAGCAGCTTTTCATAAAAATTTCAATGTATTCTTTCTAAAGTCCCCCACCTCACCCTTTATGTAAACCCCATACTTCTGCATGGTAAAAAAAAAAAAAAAAAAAAAGAAGAAACAAATAAATCGAACAAACTTAAAGTTACAATTATTTTCAAGCTTTAATTATTAGTATAAAAGCTGCATTGCTTTAAGAAATTGTTCATGGTAATTAAACAGTAAACCCAAGTAGATAAAAAAAAATCCCTGTTAGTCCCCAATTTTTTTAATATATATGTAAATCATCCAACAGTTTCTTAAGTCATTTAAAACTCTCAGAAAATATAACCAAGTCAAATATAGAAAAGTATTAAAACAATGATGATTCCTCAGTGGTATACTTAATTCATCAGTACTTTTATTGTCATTTTCAGATCCTCAATAAATCAAGAAAACAGGATTGCATTGTCTCAAATCTAAATGAAATTTAAAAACTCATATATAATTACCCAATTGTAAAACACATGATTTAAATGTGTCATATATGAATCTTAATACTTTAAACATTTTTCTTTTCTCTCAAGATTTACATATTGTATGAACTCAACCATTTCTATAAACAAAATTGAAAACCTTTTGAAAGTTTTCAAAGGTAAAACAGTCTTTGACCATTGCTGACATACGCATTTATAAGACTATGGAGTATATATGTTTCTTTAACAATTCCCAACCCTTTCTTAAATTCAAGCTGAGCATCACTAATTTGATCCCAAGTATTTGACAAATACATTAATCTTTCATTAAGAATGCATGTAACATCTTTGAAACAAAACTCATCCGGGTAATACTCCAATAATATTTGGATTCAGAATTATCCCCCCCCCCCTCCTTAAATATTGGAACAATCACCCCTTCACTAGAAAAAGTTGGAAACTAGCCACTATCAAGTATTGCATTATAAATTTTTCTTAAAATTGGGAAAAAATACCTCCTATCCAACAATCAAGGGTTCATTCATCATCTTATTGATGTAATTTATCTTATAACTTTTAAGCTTTCTAATAATAATTCAGTACCTCAAAACTCCGTACAACGCCTAAAAAGTAAAAAAAAAATTACAAATTCTATATACTGACCCGAATATTTATCAGCCTCTACGTCGACAATTTCTGTGCTGATAGGGTATGGTCACATTACGCTTCAAATAAAAGACTCCTGCACAAAGTTTGCTAAATATCCTTTATTTCACCCGCATTTAACAAATACGCATGTCAAGTGGAACACACAATCAATATATATCATTTCAACCTATTTTTTTATGTAAATTATCCCCCTTGATTGCAATATTTTCAAACACCAGCTACATTTTGAAAGCAATTAAAGCAATAAGGGAAGAAATTCGAAAGCAATGGACAGGAAAACAATGTTAATTCGATCATTAACAAATCCGAACATTGGCAATTTGAGGAAAACTCAGAATAATCCAGATATAATCTATGCATAACAGTCTGCCAATGCAACATAGGACGTAATGTCAAGTAAGGGCTGTCGCAGCTGATGTCTACGGGTGTATTTAAAAAGTTATGAATATTAGTGCACTGTGATACAAAGTCCTTTATTAGTGAGCAATGCGTCTGTCCATCCTCTTAAAGTACTCCCATTACATCTCTACACACTTTCTCAGTCTGACTAACGTGAAAAAGGTGTAAGACAGTTGTAGCTTATGTTGTAAAGTCCATAACTTTTTTGAAAACCTAGCTGTCCTTTTCAAGGTCACCCAGTGCTCTTAGAAACAGAAACACTATTCAATCATTGCCAATATATATGTTAATGTATGTGTGTGTCTATGTCTTCCACAAAAACTTAAACCCCTTACCTCTCTGGTGTGATAGTATATAAGCGTGTGTGTGTACAGTGTGTGTAAACGTCTTGTGTGTGATACAAATTTTACAGACAGACAAAATAAAGTTATTTTCTTGACAGGGAGAAAACACTCCATGTACAATACATAACTTCGATGCTGTTTAGTTTTTGCCGTTTACAAATAATTGAACTCACTATTTTGATTTAAAAGTACACCAAACATTACGCCGAAGTTGCTTGTTGTTGTTTCAGTACCATTCTCCAATATTAAAAGTTCAAAGACAAAAATATCATTTTGAGCACAAGCGTTCCACGCAGAAAAATATGATCTACCATACCAAAAGTTAGAGGAAGATGAATGTGATGTCATGCCATGCAACCAGACGGCGTGTTGATGGTATAGTCTGGATGTTGAATAGTAGATAACTGAGGGCTGGTCTCTCCAATGGCACGTTGATGGTATTTTGTGGGCTTAGGACGGTAAATATCTGGGTATTGGTTATGTTGATGGTAGAGTGTAGGTGTTGAATATTATATAACTGAATGATAGATAGTAATTAACCGGATAATGGCCATTCCAAACGTGTTAGTGTTAGATAGTAGATAATTGGATGATAGAAAGTATATCACTGGATGACGGTCACTCCAAACGGCGTGTTGATGTTATAGTGTGGGTATCGTATAGTAGATAACTGGTTTTTGGATTATTGATGACTGAGTGTTGTTCACTCCAAATGGCGTATTGGTTTTGTCAGTGCAGTTTTAACATTAAATTACCCGTCAGAGGACATAGAGACCCATAATGTTAAACCTATGGACATTTTGAACATTACATTTCACGGTAGAAAATATAGAGATCCACAATGTTAAATATATGACCTTTTTTTTTTTTTTTTTTTTTTTTTAACAATACATTTTACGTTAGAGGTCATAGAGACCCTGAACCAAAAATTATAGCATCAATGTTAAATTCCATATTTTAAATTAAATGGTGGTCGAGAATTCTTATACATTACCTACTGCCTGGAATTAGCATTTTCGCATATCAATTTCTGTGGGCTTTTGCGTCAAAAAATAATTCGTAGGAAGAAAAGAAATCGACAGTCTGAATACGTCGAGCGATTTGTGGTCTATGTTCGTTTTCTCCAATCCAAACTTTATTATTTTCTCTTGAGTCGGGTTCAAAACAGTAAATCCATTTTCATCACCAGTGCTAATCTCATTCAAACGCCTCTGGTCACTCTTTTTATATTTGGCGAGTAGCTGTTTGGCGATTTCAGCCAGATTCTGTTTTGGATCAGACGTCAACAAACGCGGGACCCATCTTACACAAACCTTTTCTGAACTTCATATGATGCTTCAATATATTTTTCCACTGTTTATCGATCATCTTTAGCAATTGCCTCTTTCACAGCAACAAACTCCAGAACATGAGGCATCTTCCATGGATTCGCGACCATTTTTAAAATGATGAAACCAATAATAATTGTACGATATGACACACAATTATATCCGTAAGTTTTTCCAAGTTGGCCTTGATATCAGTCAGAGAGTATCATAAGAGCGCCCGGATTTTACAGTATATTCTTTGTTCAGTAGTAGAATTACTCTCCTTCTCCGACATTTTTCAGCCTTTTTCATTTACCTATGTTACGTTACCCGTATATATCTGTAGCTGTCTGGCGTGCTGCACGTTCAGCTGCAGATAATTTTATATTACGTTATTTTGCCTATCGATCGGCATCAAAGAAACAAAAACGTTATTACAAAATATTCTGAGCTTTTCAAATACCCCTCGTATATACTTTTATATTTGTGGCCGTGGTTGTTATATGTACTACAGCAACATACGTTTGATATATATATATATATATATATATATATATATATATATATATATATATATATATATATATATATATATGCTGCGCACGAATGTCTGTACAATCGACTTTGTAGCATTTGTTAGTGATGTATGCATGGTCAAGATGGTAAGGCGAGGGGTGCCGTAACCAGCGGATCCGGGTTCGAATCTCCGTAGAGTGAGAATTTAAATTCTCTAACCTGGATGATAATATTATTTATTCGTATCTATCTATCTATCTATCTATCTATCTATCTATCTATCTATCTATCTATCTATCTATCTATCTATCTATCTATCTATCTATCTAATTAATATTTACTAAGCAAACGGAATCCTGTAAGTTTGACTTGAAGGTAATTCTGAGAAGTCCTTTCAAATTCATTGTTCAAACACTTGTGTGAATTTGTGACCTCCTATAGTATGGCATTTAACAGAGGTGAGTGATCCTTCCAATACGTGTGGAAAACACTCGGTGTCAATCAAATATAAATTTAGTATTTCATTTTCTTGTGTTGTAAAAGCCAATAAAATCCACTATAAGTGAGACGTACGAATGCTTTCCTTAAGGTGGACCTCCCAATGTAAGTAGATTTACAAAGTCCTCCTACTAGTGTGTTTGTGTGTGTGTGTGTGTGTGTGTGTGTGTGTTTGATTTAAGAAGGCTTCAGTAACAACGTTTGTAGCTCTTTTATCTTCTACTCAAAAGCCTGACAGATATTGTATTGTTTTAGATTTAGTCAAAGTAACATGAAGCCGCAAAATACCATCACACAATATCCTCATGGCTTCGATTTTACTTTGGTGTCTATCTATCTGTATATATATATATATATATATATATATATATATATATATATATATATATATATACATATTACTAATACTGTTTTTCATATATATATATATATATATATATATATATATATATATATATATATATAACTAACTTCTGTATATATCAGTATATAAGGATAGTATTGCTCTTTTATATGCACGGATATACTAAATTCATTTATGTACTAGTAGAAAATATTTCTTGATTGTGTACGTTCAAGTCATTACCATGAAATTAATATCTCACGCAAAGAGTCAAAGTAAAAAAGATTGTCATGAAAAAAAAAAGAAAAAAAAAAAATACTTTTACATTACACTGGAGGGGAGTTGAAGTAAAGGGCCTGTAAGCGATGGAGATTTAAAGCAATAACTTTCAGCAAGATCGCGGATATGTTGTCTTAAAATGAATTTGATTTAGAGAAAAGAGGTAAATTTATGGTATATTTGATATCGCACACTGCACGCAACTCGTGTTACCTGTTTCTATATGAGTGTTTCTAAGCTTGGGATCCTTCAGCTGATCGGAACAAATTGAACATCTTCCTTCCCGTTTAAGTTTCAGTTAGACAGATGAGAATACCTTATAGAACTTCGAATGAACTCAGGTAATCAATATTACTTCATTTATCTGGAAATGGGTCTTCATTACTGCTTCTGTCTTTCTCAAAGTTTTAGTCTTTTTTTTCGCTTGATTATTCTTAAACAATTGAAGGTAGACGACGAAAGCTTTCATTAAATAGTAAGTTCTATTCTTCTGATATTCTGCAGTTTAGCTATATATATATATATATACATATATATATATATATATATATATATATATATATATATATATATATACACTCGGGTATGTAACATTTTGTAATGAGAATGCAAACGCTAAAAGAATGCTACGAGTCTTAAATTTTATACAGAAAATGTGGTGAAGTTACAAGATGTAAACAAATTTATAAGCAAGATGGTAGTAATTCTACTAAAATATGCTAAGCACAAGGTACAACTATACTTGCATAAGTATTTTCAATTTATGAATATAAAAATTATTCCATTAAAATACGTTAACATGACTCATTGGACTATATAGTAGCACCTACTACTGGTTATCGGCTCACCGAAGACAACCATAAAGGACACACACACTCGAGAATGTGATAATAGTGATGTTTGAGACCACTTATCTTCACGAAATTATACGTTTTCCAATAGCCTAAAACGAAATCAGCCTGCATAATTGTATTTTTAACATAGAGGTTAAGTAATGTGTCTGATGACTAACTTGAAAATGTTACCTGGTATCATGACGAAACATGATTTGGGATATCCACCATATTCACGTGGTTTCTTCGGTCATGAATAAAATATTGAAAATCTGAATACAAGTTAACCCTTCATATATATATATATATATATATATATATATATATATATATATATATATATATATATATATATGCGTGTGTGTGTGTGTGTACGGTAATACAGTATATTTTGCAATTTGATGTCATATGCATTTTAAATTTCAATAAAGTATCTAATTATACTAAATTCAGTTGTATGTCAATTAAAAAAAGTAATTAGTTGCATTAATTCATCCTGTACCTAATTTGACTCTTCATCTTGAGCCAGGGTTACTATTACCACCTGTTTTGCTTTAATTAAAATACAAAGCAGCAACAACGTTTTGACTTGTTAGTTTGAACACTGTTAATATAATGTTGATATAATGTATCCACACATTTGATAGTTTGGGTTATCTTCTCTCTGAACATTCGTGTGTAAAGTCAGTCCGTGTCTATATTTTCACTTTTCGGATTGTTTTAATGCAATAAGGTAGTAATTTGCTTGGTATTTGCACATCTTATGTTCTACTTTGATATTTTCTTCTCCATATACACTTTTGACATATACATTTCTGTATGTTTCAGATACGCGTATGTTTGGCGATGTATCAATTTTAAGAACTGTTTTGACAAAGAATGTTAATTTATTCCCTGAAATAATTATATATTGTCATGAGTTTGTGTAATAGGTTTAAACTCTGCCTGTTATAACCTGAGTCTTTCATTCTCCCTGTATGTATTTCTTTGTATAAATGTATCCCCATAGGTTTGTACTTTGTCTGCCTGTTCCTCGTTTCGTCTGTGGTTTGTGCGCTTTCTACTTGTTTCTGTTGGAGTATCTTATTATATGTCTGTCTAAGAGGCTTTTAGACTTTTTTCATTTTTTCTCTCCTTCTATTTCTGAAAATCAATTGATATCTTGTACTGTGTTTTGATTCTGGGCAAATGCGCCGGCAAAGAAACTTAATTGTAATGCGTTTGCATTACACACACACACACACACACACACACACACACACACACACACACACACACACACACACACACACACACACATTGCACAGATGATTGAACAATGCAGTCTATTTCTGCTGAATGTATTTCGTTGATATTTTCCTTCATCTTTGACATTGTAATGCGCCATAACCTGTATAATAAACCCAGTTAAACATAAAGATTTACTTTATATTTACACATAAGTTCAGTGTGTGTGTGTGTGTGTGTGTGTGTGTGTGTGTGTCAGAGAGAGAGAGAGGGTTTGTCAACTTTTGTTGCTATTAATAATGGTAGCGAATTACAAGTGTAGAACACAATAATATAATTCCTGTATTACTTATATAAATTGGCATAAGATGATATTGATCATACTTATTAATTAATTTATATTAAAGGTAATAAAATGATCTTTCGCGATAGTACCTCCTAACTGATATACTTATACGGCACATTCGTAATACCTTTTAATGGTATCTTCATATTTAATTTTTTTATATGTATGACTTATTATGATGTGTAACACCTTTTAGATATCTTGCTTCAATAAGAAATCGCCTGTCTGAATAGTGAAACGTTTTCAAAGACCCATAAGTCAAAACTTGAAGAAATTAACCTCTATTAAGCAACCGTCTGTCTTTAAATTCCAATTGTTTCACTTCCCAGAGGTTCTTGCTTAAAACAGGTTGGATTGTCAATGCAGCTTCAAACGAATCATGATTCATCAACAAGGAAGAATCACGAGTTTCAATCCTTGTTTGAATGTTACTATGTAGAAAACTAGATGTACTTAAACGTGACTAAACACTACTTAATATTTTAAAAATGCGAGCATTGTTTCAGAGTATCATGAGAAAATTGTTGGGCAACCTTTGCGGATTTAAACAAATTGTACTTAAAAAATCGTAGACCTCGGAAAATGAATGAAAAGTTGCAATGACTTCCATCTTTTACAATGTAAACTATTAAAATTAAACATTGTTCCACTCAGCTAGCATATTACTAACTGTGCTGTCGTATTCTAACTGATTTTAAATGAAATGTCATTTTTCTCTCTCCTTCATTCACACGCAAATGTTTTTAAACTTTCAAAATGTTATGTTTTTTTATTTTTTTTTCTATATGAAATCGACAAAGCAGAGAGAAGTAGATAGAAAAGGCGCGAAGCCATTCTCACAAGAACATATTTTTTATGCTGGTTAAAGCTGCATGGATTTTTTAGTGTTGTAAATTTGTGTTCCTAAAAACTTTTTTTTTTTTTAAAAAAAAAAGCATTTCAAAACAAAAATCCCAAAATGACTAAACTGTGCTTTTTTGATAGATTTTATCAGAAAGAGCTAGTGCATCATCACAAAATTTAAAAAGTGTATAAGTAAGTTATCAAAAAGCTAACAATGTGTATGAGTATATTATCACAAAATGTGTATTAGAACATTATCATAAAATGCATGAGAACATTATCTCAAAGTGCACGAGAACATTATCACAAACTATATTAGAACATTATCACAAAGTGCAAGAGAACATTATCACAAGGTGTATTAGAACATTATCACAAAGTGCATGAGAACATTATCACAAAGTGTATTAGAACATTATCACAAAATGCACGAAAACATTATCACAAAGTGTATTAGAACATTATCACAAAGTGCATGAGAACGTTATAACAAAGTGTATTAGAACATTATTATAAAGTGTATGAGAACATTATCACAAAGTGTATTAGAACATTATCACAAAGTGTATTAGAACATTATCACAAAGTGTATGAGAACATTATTACAAAGTGTAAGAGAATAGTATCACAAATTAAAACATTATCACAAAATGTATGAGAACATTATTTAAAAATGTATGAGAACATGTTTACAAGGTGCATGAGAACATTATCACAAAGTGTACTAAAATATTATCAAAAAGTCTATGAGAACATTATCCCAAAGTTTATGAGTAAATTATCACCAAGCTTAAAACTTCTCTGAGAACAGTATTATAAAGTGTACAGGCACATTATTACAAAGTATATAATAACACGAGTATGAAGTATATGAGAAGATTATTACAAACTGTATGAAAATAATATAACAACGTGCACGAGAACATTATTACAAAGAGTATGACCACATTAGCGCACAATATGTAAGTACATCATCTCAAAGCTTGCAATATATCTGATTATGTTATCACAAAAGCCTGCAAAGTATATGATTGCGTTATCACAAAGCGTACAAAGTGTATGATTTCGGTATCACAAGGCATGCTAAGAGTATGATACCATTTTCACAAAGCATACCAAGAGTATGATAGCATTATCACAACGCATGCAGAGAGTATGAGAGCATTATAACAACGCATGCAAAGAGTATGATAACATTATCACAATGCATGCAAAGAGTATTATAGCATTATAACAACGTATACAAAGAGTGTGATAAAATTATCACAACTCATGCAAAGGGTATGATAGCATTATAACAACGCATACAAAGAGTATGATAACATGCTCACAACGCATGCAGAGAGTATGATATCATTATCACAACGCATGCAAAGAGTATGATAGCATTATCACAACACATGCAAAGAGTATGATAGCATTATAACAACGCATACAAAGAGTATGATAGCTATATCACAACGCATACAAATATTATGATTCATTATAACAACGCATACAAAGAGTATGACAACATTATCACAACGCATGCAAAGAGTATGATAGCAATATCACAACGCATACAAAGAGTATGATAGCATTATAACAACGCATACAAAGAGTATGATAACATTATCACAACGCATGCAAAGAGTATGATAGCATTATAACAACGCATACAAAGAGTATGATAGCATTATAACAACGCATACAAAGAGTATGATAACATTATCACAACGCATGCAAAGATTATGATAGCATTATAACAACGCATACAAAGAGTATGATAACATTATCACAACGCATGCAAAGATTATGATAGCATTATAACAACGCATACAAAAAGTATGATAACATTATCACAACGCATACAAAGAGTATGATAACATTATCACAACACATGCAAATAGTATGATAGCATCATCACAACGCATCCGATGAGTATGATAACATTATAATAACGCATACAAAGAGTATGATAGCATTATCACAAATCATACATTTGATTGTTAAGTAATCTTCTCCGTAATTTGATGCTAACTTATCTGAAACTATTACAAAACATTTTCATAATTTCATTTTCATAATTCATGATTGGTTCATTTTTATCAAAAACGATGAAAGTAATGTGTTACAGTTATGTCACACAAGTCCATGAACACTACCGACAATGATGCTGACAAACCAGGTCAATACTTGTAGCACAAACAAAGAAAGTAATGGCTGAAGCAAAGCCACGGAAATGGTATATCATCTATTCTCCTTCTTACAACAGAAATACTTCAGCTGCAAATAATTCTCACTGAATATCTAAAACATACCTCGTTTGACCCTTAATTTCGCTAATAATAAATACATAAAGAGAGAGCTGTAAAACTGATAACTATTTTTGACAACAATGTCGTTAAATTGGTTATTTTAACAAAGGTTTTCAATTTTCAGGAATTATTTTGAGGCTTCTACACAATTTTCATGCCTACCATGAAATTACATATTCCAACATAATCTGAAGTTGTCGGAAATAAAGTAGTTGTGTTTTTATTCTTGTGTAGCTTTGATTTCATTACAACGCAGTGCATTACCAAATTTTTATAACGCAGACCCAATGAAGCTCAAAAATGTATAAAGTATCACTCGTTACCTTGTAGTTTTGTGTCATTTTAAAGCAACGCAATCGCTAAAAGGAACTACTTACGATAGAGTCATGCTCTTTATGTAATTTTAACTGATCAATATCTGCAATGTATCTTTATAAGTGATACGTTAATTAAGAATTGGAGGTGGATTAAATGCAAAAATAAATCGAAAATAGTAATTAAAGCAATAATGTGTGTAATACTGGTGTGGGATATATAAACAGAAAATAGTAATTAAAGCAAACATGTATGTAATACTGGTATGGGATATATAAATATAAATTAGTAATTAAACCAATGTGTGTAATACTGGTGTGGGATATATTGTAATTAAACCAATCATGTGTGTAAACTAAGCGTGCCAAATAATTAAAATGACAAATGTCGATATATATGTGGCTATAAAATGGCAAAGCCTTGAACTAGAGGTTTTGTACCTGCAGAAGAAAATAAATTTCAAAGTTCAACTTCATTATAAATTGTACGCTCGTCTTCTATGTCAGTGTATTCTAAATAAGCTTTTCCTCCCAAGGACAGTGTTATGAGAAGCTTTGTCCTTTATTTATAAGCATTTTAAGGATGGTGATCATTCTTTGTTATTAATATGTCAATGATGTCTAATACATTCTTACGAAGATCGTTTGGGGTGCCCATATTCAATACATCAGTTTTGTCTGCAGCTAGAAGGAGCAACATAATTATTGATAATTAATCAGCCGAGTAAATCGCAATTACTATTACTTGTATGTGTGGATAGCAGGATGGATGAATTGGTGAATGGATAAATATTTATGTATGCATGCATGTATCTGTGAATATATGTATGTATGTGGATGAATTATATGGATGCATGTCTGTGTGTATGTATGGATGAATGAATATATATTTATGAATGCATACATGCATGTATACATGTGTGTATATATGGATGGATGTATGGACGGATGAAGGAATAAAAACGGATGGATAAATGTTATGAATGCATGGATAGATTGAGGTAGGTACGAGGAAAATTAGGTATTTGTTTATGTTTGCAGATAATTACCTCTGCTTATGTATAGTATAATCAATATATGTAATCATTTATCTGCCTTGTTATGTAGCATACTATCTAGTTACCTTTATATCTATCTTTCCTTTTTAATAGATAAAGTAATAATGAGTTAATTATTCCACTGCAATTACGCTAATGTTCTCTTTGTCGAAAGGAGATTGAATTATGGAACTACCAGTCAAATATTGAAAGGAGATTGAATTATGGAACTACCAGTCGAAAGGAGATTGAATTATGGAACTACCAGTCGAAAGGAGATTGAATTATGGAACTACCAGTCGAAAGGAGATTGAATTATGGAACTACCAGTCAAATATTGAAATGACTTATATCACTGATGCCACTTTTATTCAAAATCAAAACCTCAGAGATAAAATGCAGTCCCCCATCTGGCTCCACTTTTAAGGTCATATAGTTTATGGTGTTTCTCTAACATAACAAGTTACATTTGTTATTTATTTATTTATTTATTTATTTACATTCTTTTCTATGATCTCTTATTTGTATTTATTTATTTATTTATTTATTTACATTCTTTTCTATGATCTCTTATTTGTACGGAATACTGTTTTTGAAGTGGCAACTTACCGATTATATCAGGAGTAGGAGAGCTTAGAGGAATAAAGAGAGGTGGAAGAGGAGGAATTGGTAATTAAACCAATCATGTGTGTAATACTGGCGTGGGATATATAAATTCTTGCAGGGGTTGTTCATGAATTTTGACCCCAAGGGTGGGATTTCTCTGTCCCACATCAACACTTATGATTGTTTAGCTTTCTTTCATTCCGGAAGTTAAAATACGGGTACAAAGTGATTAAAATTACAATATATATATATATATATATATATATATATATATATATATATATATATATATATATATATATATGTGTGTGTGTGTGTGTGTGTGTGTGTGTGTCTATAAAATATAAAATGACAAAATGACAAGGCCCTGAACGAGAGGTTTTGTGCCTGCAGAAGAAAAACAATTCAAAGTTCAACTTTAAACATGGAGCGATGTAACATACGAAAATTAAATGTATTTATATATAACTGAAACTTACACATTATGATTTACCAGAGCAAGGTAAGAGGTTTATAAATATGTGTTCAATTAGATACTTTCATAGGTTGCGTGCGTGGATTATCATTGTTCTTATTATTTGTGGTAATGTAGTAGCAGCAGCAGTGGTAGTCGTTGTTGCTGTTCTTGCCTGTTTTTTGTTTTCGAAGATACATATCTTTTTGTTTACATTCCCGTTTGAAACTAATATATGTGAAATTAATTTTCAGAGTATATATATATATATATATATATATATATATATATATATATATATATATATATATACATATATATGAATCTCTATGTTATATGGCAGCAGGATTTATGTTGGAGTTTAGTGTATTCACAAGTAAATATAACCCCAAATAATATTCTATTGTAATAAAATTAGACATGCATTAGATATTCTGTAATTCTATCTTGTAATTGACTGCTTCTTACAATTCTAGTGTAATAAATTATACACACATTAGATATTCTGTAATTCTATCTTTTAATAGACTACTTCTTACAATTCTAGTGTAATAAATTAGACATGCATTAGATATTCTGTAATTCTATCTTTTAATAGACTGCTTCTTACAATTCTAGTGTAATAAATTAGACACACATTAGATATTCTGTAATTCTATCTTTTAATAGACTACTTCTTACAATTCTAGTGTAATAAATTAGACATGCATTAGATATTCTGTAATTCTATCTTTTAATAGACTGCTTCTTACAATTCTAGTGTAATAAATTAGACATACATTAGATATTCTGTAATTCTATCTTTTAATAGACTGCTTCTTACAATTCTAGTGTAATAAATTAGACACACATTAGATATTCTGTAATTCTATCTTTTAATAGACTGCTTCTTACAATTCTAGTGTAATAAATTAGACATACATTACATATTCTGTAATTCTAACTTTTTAATAGACTGCTTCTTACAATTCTAGTGTAATAAATTAGACATACATTACATATCCTGTAATTCTAACTTTTTAATAGACTGCTTCTTACAATTCTAGTGTAATAAATTAGACACACATTAGATATTCTGTAATTCTATATTTTAATAGACTGCTTCTTACAATTCTAGTGTAATAAATTAGACATACATTACATATTCTGTAATTCTAACTTTTTAATAGACTGCTTTTTACAACATTCAACTGATAGAACCTCTTTATTCTTGATACTGATCGAAGTATTTCAATGTATTCTAAATAGATAGATGAATTGATGAATGGATAAATAATTTTTGTGTCGATGCATGTGTCTATGAATGTATGTATGTCTATTTGTGTATGTGGATGAAGGATATGGATGCGTGTGTCTATGAATGTATGTATTTCTATTTGTATATGTAGATGAAGGATATGCATGTATGTATCTATGAATGTATGTATGTCTATTTGTATATGTAGATGAAGGATATGCATGTATGTGTCTATGAATGTATGTATGTCTATTTGTATATGTAGATAAAGGATATGCATGTATGCGTGGCGGTATGTATGGACGGATAGATGAATACATATTTATGAATTCATGTATGTATGCGTGGCGGTATGTATGGACGGATGGATGAATACATAGTTATGAATGCATGTATGTATGCGTGGCGGTATGTATTGACGGATCGATGAATACATAGTTATGAATGCATGTATGTATGCGTGGCTGTTTGTATGTATGGATGGATGAATACATACTTATGAATGCATGTATGTATGTATGTATGCGTGGCGATATGTATGGACTGATCGATGAATACATATTTATGAATGCATGTATGTATGCGTGGCGTTATGTATTGACGGATAGATGAATACATATTTATGAATGCATGTATGCATGCGTGCCCGTATGTATGGACGGATCGATGAATACATATTTATAAATGCATGTATGCATGCGTGCCGGTATGTATGGACGGATCGATGAATATATATTTATGAATACATGTATGCATGCGTGACGGTATGTATTGACGGATCGATGAATACATATTTATGAATGCATGTATGTATGCGTGGCGGTATGTATGGACGGATCGATGAATACATATTTATGAATGCATGTATGCATGCGTGGCGGTATGTATTGACGGATCGATGAATACATATTTATGAATGCATGTATGTATGTGTGGCGGTATGTATGGACGGATCGATGAATACATATTTATGAATGCATGTATGTATGCGTGGCGGTATATATTGACAGATCGATGAATACATATTTATGACTGCATGCATGTATGTATGTATGTGTGTATATATGGATGGATCAATAAAATGGATGCATAAATGTTACGAATGCATAGAAGGAATGAGGGAAAGGATGTATTTTTTCATGTATGCACATAATTACCTATACGTATGGTGTATCTCCAACATAGCGAGTCACATTTGTTATTTATTGAATTGGTGAATGGATAAATATATGTATGCGTGGCTGTATGTATGTATGGATGGATGAATATGTATTTATGAATGCATACATGTATGTATGTGTGTATATATGGATGGGTGAATAAATATGGATGGATAAATATACATTGAGACGGGTCGGTATAAATATATATATATATATATATATATATATATAGAGAGAGAGAGAGAGAGAGAGAGAGAGAGAGAGAGAGAGAGAGAGAGAGAGAGAGAGAGAGAGAAAGAGAGAAAATAAAATAGGTTAGTGCTTTATAACTGGAAACGAACCCGCACCGCGAGTAACGGCAGTGGTCTGCCAGTTCTCATTCACCAGCGCTTGAATCCACTCAGCCAGGCACCAGGCACCCCCCTCGAATAAAAGAACGGGACAAAGTCGAACCAAAGTTTGTTGTGAGGTGATATAGTCAATTCAAAGGAAGCTTCAAGATTAACATAAGAAGTTGTGAGGTCAGCATAAAGATTAGGTATATTCATGTCATTTTTGAAAAATAATATTGGATATACTTAATGTTAAAGCATAATGAAATACAGGTGTGTTAAAAATAGTCAGTCAATGACACTTGTGCACGATGTGAATCTTAAACGGATTCTAAGAAATAGGTTAGTATGTAACATGTTTTGGCTTGAATGATTTATATGTCATTGTCACTGGGGAGCTACTATTAGAGTTCAGTTCGAAAATACTCGTCCATTATCCTCATGTATTCATCCAAGACAAGACACGATGATTTAATTGTTGCATGTAAAATGTACACAATAATCTTGACTTAGTCAGGCACACGAGTGTTTACTTCTTCCCTGATATTGTTGTCAACAAATCAGAAAAGCTATAAGTTCAGATAGCTGCAAATGTATACTAAATTAAAATTAAAACAATACTTTAAAAAAAAAACAAAAAAAAAAAAAAAACACGCTGGTGTGCGGTGTGTGTGGGGCTTGGGTCTGAATTCAATCCAAGCAAAAAACAAAAGAACGTTTATATACAGTAATAATTTCACGTTAGTATATTGTAAAGACTTGATACACCGTTTCTTCAAATTCTGTGCCTTGATAGACTTAATATGTAGTAGAATATTTATATTTATATTTATCTGATGATTTTGGTTGTTAGTTCTTAGGTTGTTGTATCCAACACTGCTATCTGTTTTCATCACAATATCACTCGGTAACAAAAATATGACATCGCCACCAATGGCATAGTCTAGTCTAACTTTTGAATCTGACATATATTGCTAAAATGGTATAGTAATGTTTTCCTTTGAATCATAGCCGTGTGCAACCAAAATTAATTATTCAAACAAACTTTGTACAGTGACTTGAACAGTGAAGACTGAGTAATTTGTTCTTCTTTGTTTTGGAGCACCTAAAATACATATCATACAAGACCTGATACCTTAAATTTATCGAAATATTCCTTCATCTGTTAGTCGGTCGCTATCTTGTAGAAAAAAAATATAATTATTTGTTCAGCTGGCAATGTTCTCCAG
This sequence comes from Margaritifera margaritifera, assembly GCA_029931535.1. Lineage (NCBI taxonomy): Eukaryota > Metazoa > Mollusca > Bivalvia > Unionida > Margaritiferidae > Margaritifera > Margaritifera margaritifera. The sequence continues at coordinate 704,880 of JAQPZY010001577.1, forward strand.
TATTATACTGTTCCAGTTCAGTAATTATAATGTCGTTTCTAAGTACATACCACATCAGCTGATGTAGGCTCTCTAAAACACTGATGTACAGTGTTATGTTCTTCGTGGCCATTATCAATCGAGTATTTACTTTTTCCATTAATATATCTCCAGTCATGATATGGAGAGATATATTAAATATTATTACAGATTATGTTAAATTGTTTGATATTTATATTATTGTTGGCTTAAAAGCTTGACCATCAGGTAATGATATTTATACTATTCTTTGATGGCTTAAAAGCTTGACCATCAGGTAATGATATTTATATTATTGTTGGGTTAAAAGCTTGACCATCAGGTAATGATATTTATATTATTGTTGGCTTAAACGCTTGACCATCAGGTAATGATATTTATATTATTCTTTGTTGGCTTAAAAACTTGACCATCAGATAATGATACTAAGCATCCAGACAACAGTTTTTTTTTCATATTTTAAAAATAAACGTCAAATCTGTAGTTCGATTTTACTAACTCTGGTATATCAATACTCTCACTTACATCAGTTAAATGCAAACAGATATTATTCTACACCAGTTATCCCACCCAATTTAACTGATTTTGCCACAATCTTATATCATACTGTGCTCTAAATCTGTTAATTGATTCATGATTGTCAAATTTTAAGTGTAATTGGTTAACATGTTCAATGGTTTGTATGTACGATATTAGTTGTTTTTGTAGTATATTCTTATATCTTTAAATATTTGTATGTCTTCATAAACTGGTGCGTTAAACTGAGTTGCGGGAAAAAATAAGCTGCATTGCTTGTTTGTTTTAAAATATGAAGTCCATTATTTATTTATTAAACATTTTATTACCTTAATTAAATCAATATCTCTGTGTGTACACATATGTGTACACGGCTGCATTTTAAAACAAATAGTTTATTTATTTTGGTTAAATTTGGGGATTTAGTTTTGCCCCTACTCCCCTCCATTAGAATGCGATATCTGGAATGCGATATCTCGAAAAGTGTCGGGGCTTCGCAAACGCTTTATTGCAATTTACTTATACTTTATTCTCGATTTTTTAAAATACTGTTTATTTAGTGGAGTGATTATATCCACTGCCTGGGAGGGAAGTAAAAGAGTTTAATCACAGACTCGATTGTTTAAAATGTTGGTTATTGGGGCTCGAGAGTTGGCTGTTGAAATTTAAGTATTATTTGTTTAAACTTGTTTTTGGAGAATGATGTTAGCTAAGTGGATACGTTGTGGATTTGGTTCAACGCGCTGGCAAGGCCCGGGTTATAGAGTAGAACCATAGATTAAGTAAAACGTTTCAAGAAAAAGATTGAGTGTTGAAAGTATGAGTATTTTCACTTGTTTTCTTGTTGTTGTTTTAATGGTCTAGGGTTTAAAAAACATGGTGAAAACTAGCATCGTGGGAATTAATTTTTTTAATTTGGTGGATACTATCGTTATGTTGGATACTAGTGTCATGCTGGCCGTGAATTTGTTTCAAATTTTGGGGTAAAGCGTTGACTAGAAAAAATAGTAAAAAGAACTGGACATACTTGAATAGCACACGTACAGGCTATATTTCTGATGGAGAAAAGGTTCTACTCGTGCTCTGCCAGTTTTTGGAAGTGACAGAATACTGATTCTATAAGTCGAAAGGAAAAAATGAAGAATAAGAGGAGGAAGAGGAGGAGGAAGAAGAAGCGTCAGTTGTACTTCCTCAAGAAAAATGAGAGGGGCTGGATGAGAATAAAAAGGACTCAGAGGAAAAGAAGCAGTAGTAATCTTCACATGTAAAGAAGACTCTCTAGAAGTCATTTAATTAAATAGTTTATTAATAACGGCAATAGAAAACAACTTTAAAAGGTGTGTATGCCTACATCATTTAGCATCACAGGATTTAATGACCGTGCATCCGGGATGAAATGCAAGCTGAAATTTACCTAACTAGCATGTAATAACTCGTCTCTTTCAACAGACAGTGGCTTGTGATCATAACTGAGAATTCGTGTACCTGTGGGGGAAAAAAAGTACGATCGCATATCCCATCGCATAGCACTGTTTGTGAAGATGTCAAGAGCGACCAATCCCTGGGTAAAGAAGGAATGCTTTATCTAGCCTGAAATATCTTGTTTATGTCAACGTACAATCAATGAACGGATGATTTGGTGTATATTACCTATAATACACAAACTAATGTATTTATAAAATGTACAATTTTGGTTAATTAGTATCAAACACGGAACTTTGTTTATAGATGGAAAATCCAGGGGGCAATAAATGAATTAAATTATCTTCGTGAAACAATACAAAAAAAATTCTCGATAGTAATAAGCGATTCAAGGATTGTGTTTTTGTGTATCCATTGGTCTCATCAAATACAAATGCCTTAAAAATGCGATTGTTAATGATATCAAAATCACGCATGTTTGTTACACTAATTGTTTGCAATCATCTGATATTTTTATCACGCCTTTTGATTGTCTGAAAACACCAAAGACAGTTATTTAAACCTGTCTTGTCTGCAGCGCAATACTATAGACAAACAATTAAACAGGGATTTAGACTCTAGAGGTGTGACAACCGAATCATTTTCTTTTATTTGTCTTTTTATTTATTATTATTGCAAAATGAATTAATAAACTTTCACAGATAACCAGTCACAAGCGACCTTCTACTCTTCTCTTGTTCTAAATATCTATCTTTTGTTTACAGCTTGGAAAAACTTTGCTCTCCGGAACGTCCCGAATTTGAAAGGTAAAAAACCTAATTTGGTACGTTTGCGAAATGTGCCTCGCTAAGTTCGCTACGAATCATTTGAAGATATTGCATACCAGCTGTATTCACTGAGAAGTATCAAATTCATATCTATCTAACTATATAGTTAGCTATCTATCTATCTATCAGCCTATGCCTCTCTCTCTCTCTTTCTCTCTCTCTCTCTCTCTCTCTCTCTCTCTCTCTCTCTCTCTCTCTCTCTCTCTCTATATATATATATATATATATATATATATATATATATATATATATATACACACACACACACACTGGTTCATCGTATATCCGAAACATAACATTTTATATAGCAGGTATATGTCGTTTATTATTTTACAACATATGTTCAGTTTTAACGCATTTCACGATTGGCACTTCAAACAAGGTACGACACATGATGCTATTACGTATCTAATAGGATCATCGAGTTTCGATTTTTGGAATGCAACAAGTCTTGACATCTTCTTACCGCAAGAATGCTGGTCTGCAATATATTGTTGTTTCCTTCCAAGGTCATAAATTGTCCGCTACAGGAGTGCACGATTTTACGATATATGAAGAGGGAATCATTCAGGTAGTATGCAGTAGATCCGTTCACATCTATCCGTAGTAATCTTTATTAAAACAGATTTTTCAGACATTGCCAGAATATTTTTATAACGTTTGACGGAGCAACAAAAAAGTCTGAAGTTCGATGGTGAGTTACTTGTCATTAGTAATAGTGATATTAGTTAGTACATACTATATGTCAAATTAACTCTGTCTTTCATACTCTTTAATACATAACCGGAAACCCAATGATCACAATGGTGATCACACATACTTTGGGCACTGTAATTTCATATATATATATATATATATATATATATATATATATATATATATATATATATATATATATATATACTTAGGTAGGTATGTAAAATAGGGATATGTAATATTGGTTGAGTGTATGTCTGAATGCATGTCACTATATTATCTTAATTTAATATATGTGTTCGTTTTTGCTTTAATTAAAATTCATTGATATAGTCAGATCTAAAAGCTCTTTTTATAGCTTTATTCAAATTTGCTGACTTTAAATAACGAGTACCTGACTTGACGGGAAAGTTTGTGCAACTGTCTTCTTTATGTCTTTTTAGTTTTATTAAACAAAGACAGCATTTATCACAAATTAAATAATATAAATGGTCATTGTATTTCGTGAGGGCATCTCCTAATCACAGGACTTAATACAGAGCACTCCCTTCCGCCGATCAATCAATGAGAAATGAAAAATGGAAACATCTGGCAAAGAACTCTACGGCAGATTCCAAAGCTATACTCAGTAGAATGAATAGGAATACGCATGATATATTCAAGATATAAATTTTCTTCATGGAAGATCTTCAGTTTTACACAAATTTATTTCTCTTTTATTTTTCACATTAATTACCTATTTATTTATTTTTAAAATATTTCTCCTGAAGAACTCCTGTATTTGTGACAAAAGATAATTTCCCGTCCGTTAACATTTGCCAAGCAATGACATGTTTAATCCGTAGTTATGTAGCATTCAAAGCACAAGGAATGGATTAAAGAGCCTTATTTGTATGATTCTTAAAAATGTCTTCTTTGAAATAGAAATTATAAAAATGCATTTGCTATGTCATTATTTGTATAGGGTTCAGTTTTCTTTCTATCACCCAAAAAGACCGTTTTATTCCAGAGTCTTTTTATTTTGAAGCTTTTGTTTACTTTGAGTGTGCAGTAGGATGTAGTTTTGACAATACTAGGATAAAAGTACCTGCAGTATAATGTCCTGAATGAGTTCCCTCTTCCAGAAATTCCATCGACTTCTGTAGTAACTAATTTTATTGAAAAGTTGTAGGAATTATCCGACTTTGTGGATAGTGAAACATACACCAATGATAATTTGATCTGAGTTGAGTTATATTATATGGCACGAGATCCTTGCTGCAAGTGGTGAAGTGTATTATTTCAAGAGCTGTACTGTATATATGGCTACTACACTCTGCACCATTGCCACTAGGAAAGCGACTCTGCTATCTGGTGATTCACTGTACAATGTTAATTATTATCCCTACGCCTAGCGGCTCAGCGGAAACGTATGTATGTCAAGAGTCTAACACTTTTTTGTTTGTTGTGGGGACTTGCTAAAGTAAAATTCTGTCTACAAATATGCTAAGACGTGCTTTTCCAAACCGTACAATTGCGCGTGCTCAATGGAGCACTTCTATTGCCAAATCTTCAGCTTTGCGGGTGAGCAGCTCTTGCACGTTCTCTAGTTCTTTAATTTTGGAGATAAGTAATTCTTGGATGCAGTCCGCAATTCCATAAAACCTAAATAGAAGTGATCGATTTTTGAAAAATTCCGGAACTTATGAAGTTTTATGGCACGTATAATATGAGTTATGACCAATAACTTATCAGGTTGATCCTATACAAATAGTTTCATTTAATGCAAAGTAACTTCAGTAGTGTTGGCTATCAAAATAATTCAGATATTACTGCCTCATATTTAAAATACAAGTTCATTCAAGAAATCATTGAAACATGATAGATACAAATGTGACAGATTGGATAAAAATAGTATAACAGGGTTATCAGAACTAACGTTACTGGCAGATATAGGATGGAGTCATATTGTGAAATGAATTTTCATATATATATATATATATATATATATATATATATATATATATATATATATATATATATATAAATTGCTACCTTTGTTGAAAATAGAGGAATACATGTTACTATGAAAGAAATGTATAATATATACAGATTAGAGAGGAATTATTCGTTCCAATGAGGAATCGAATCAGCGCCACGCCCCGAGCAATCTCCTACCTCTCATGCAACAATGTTTTAATCCACTTGCGCATACCCCTCCCCCCCCCCTTATCATTCATCCCCCCCCCCCCGCCAAAACAAAGGATGAAAGAAGGTCGAAGGTAAGGATTATGCTATATAATCACCACAAAGGTAGCCTGAAATTTAATTGAGAAATTACGAGGTAACAGGAAGCCTTTAGAATGAAACAGCGAGATATGACATCGCTTGTTATAACGTAGCTATGTTGTGACAATATATATTTGTATTTTTAAATAATAACCTCTATATACCTTTATTTCTGTCGTAGGAAACCAGAGTGATAGTGTACTTAGATGAGAATTAATTACTGGGTCGATATGCGGGTGTGTCTGCTACGCACGAATGCCTTTACCAGCAACTTTGTAAAATCATTTGTTGGTGAAGTGTGCATGGTCGAAATGGCATAATATTTGGTGCGTTCAGGCAAAGCGATGGGTGCTGTAACCAGTAGACCCGGGTTCGAATCTCCGTAGAGTACGAATTAGAAATTATTTAATCTGTATGATAATGTTATTTATTCCTTATTTAAAAACTGTGTTAATGTTATCAAGTATTCTCCTGTAGGATAGCACTTTCCTCTCCGCTTGGTATATATTTGTATTTCTCTCTCTCTCCATTAATATATATATATATATATATATATATATATATATATATATATATATATATAGAGAGAGAGAGAGAGAGAGAGAGAGAGAGAGAGAGAGAGAGAGGGAGAGAGAGGAATTAATTATAATTAAATTTCGACTTTATTAAAGAGATCTTATTTATACTAGGGGGAGTAACGAATTATAATTATAGTTTGTAAAGATGAGCATTGAGGTCTATCCTATTCATATCACATGCAAAAAATTCGCGGCCGTATTTAGTATAAAAATTTATTTAAGTACAGTTGTGTTACAAAAACAATAAGTGTATGGCATCTATGCACGAAGCGAATCTTAAATAACTGCTAAAAATAGCTTAGTATTTTGCATGCTTTGATAAAATATGTTGGAGGCCTATTACTGATTAATTCATCTAATACCTAATTGATTTAACCATATTATAGTACATGCAGGCAATAATGTAGACTCAAAATAGTCGTACATGATCGAATGACCGAATAAGACTATAATTCAAACTCGATCAAATCAGGTAACTCAAATAAAAAGGAGCATCTATTTATACCAGTATGTGGTTATGTGGTTGTCAATAAATTTTGGAATTTGTTTGCGTGTGTGGGGGTTTGGGATTGAGGTGGGGAGGGGGTGCGGAGGGATTCGACTTGAGCAAATTTGTTAGAAATGTATAAATTAAATAATATAAACATCTATGGTATTTCGCGAGGGCATATTATAATCACGTGGCTTCAGACAGTGCACTCACTATCGCCAATTAATGAATGACAAATGTAAAAGAGTAAAATCTGGCGAAGAACTCTAAATCAGGTTCCGAAGTCATGCTCATTAGTATATCCAGGAATATATATGATATAGTCAAGATATCAGATCATCAATTTTACACAAAGTTATATCCCTTATATTTGTTACATTAATCACGTATTTATTTATTTCTTATTTTATTATTATTATTTATTTATTTATTATTATTATTATTTATTATTTTATTTATTTATTTATTTGCTTCGATTTATCTATTTATTAAAAATGACTTCTCTGAAAAGTAAAATGTAAAAAAAAAGTCTCTTTGTGTCATGTTTTGTATAGTGTATAGGGTTCAGTTACCTTACCCATAACATCGTTTTTTTATTATTAACACTGCATGTAAATGCAGACTTTATTCTATTCACGTAAAATGACTTCTCCGCATTGAATGTTCTAAACAGAAATTATAAATTGGGGGGAGGGGAGTATCTTAAGTGTATATTGGCCACCCGTTATGCATGTGTATTTTAACACTGCATGTAACTGAAGATAGAGTAGATTCTTTTCATGTAAAATGATTTTCCGGCATTGATTTTTAAAATATAAATTATAAATGGGGGAGGGGTATGCAGTTTTATCAAAGAATTTTATAACTAGAAAAAAAAATGTATGAGTGTTGAAGTAAATTGTTATGTTAATTTTAAACAGGCGGCAAAATAGCTCCAACGAGCTAATGTTTCTTATTATATAATGCGATTCCGACTCTAAATAAAATTTGTCTATGTCTCTGTGTTGGAGCCTTTTTGTTTCAAAGCGCTTCGTTATTTTGAGTTTGAAGTCAGGCATGGTTCTACAACGGTAGGACAAAAATTACCTGCAGTACATGGCCTTGAATGATTTCTCACTTTACTAAATTTATTTAGTAATTAACTTTTTTGAAACATTTCTATGAATTATATTTCTCTGTGGATATAATAGAGACACCTACATAAAATATACAGAGACAGACAGACAGACAGACAGAGAAAGGCATAATTATAACCAAACGGGTTGGAGAGTTATGATTCGAACGGCATCCATCGCATAGTTGTCGCGCACCAGCGCTCTAATCAACTTGGCCATGCGCTCATCCATTGCAGCCACGCACTCAACCCTCAAAAAAGAATGACGCAAGTTGAAGGTTGAAGGAAAGGTTCTGTGAGGTGATATAATCACTAGATAGGATGCCTGAATATTAACCTAAAAAGTTATGAAAGCGCTAGAAACAACGTAACTGTGCTTTGTTGTGCCTTTTGATTTATATATATATGTATATATATATATATATATATATATATATATATATATATATATATATATATATATATTTAATGTTAAGACAGAATCAAATGCAGTTGTGTTAACAATATTCAGTCTATGACACCTATACGTAAAGTGAATCTAAAACCAGATTCTTTGCTTTGAATTGACTGTTTTATATCTAAGGATTCCTGGAAAACTCGTACTAGAACTCATTTCGAAAATACCTATTGATTTGTCCTGATTTATTAAACCAACAAATAGTATGTAATTTCTTGATGCTGTTGTCACTAAATTGAATTTAAATGAGATTAGCTAAAATTTCTTCTAGTTGCAAAAAAACAAAATTAATCCAAACTATCTATTTATCTATAAATTAAGATCCATCCTATCTACAAACATGCGTTTTACACAACAAGGATGTATATTGTTTCTAATTTAAAACCGATATGAATTACGCCCTTACATTATTTGTATTCTCTAACAAAATATGACATATATTTATATAATATTTGAATAACAGGTTGTTTACCTGTTAAGTGCACAACAAGTCCTGACATCTTTGTTTCACATGAATGGTGGTTTGTAGTATTAGTATCACACCCAAGGTCTTTTCTTGTCCGATATTTTGAATGAGGCGCACATCTTTAATATAGTGGAACGGGAAATAATCCGATGGTATGCAAAAAATTATTGTGCACTACAGTTCGTAGTTATCTTTCTTTAAATAGATTGTTTTTAGATTGCATCGATCGAAACATAATCTGAAGTTCGATGGTGAGTTACTTATCACTCGTAGTATTAGTAATGGTAGTAGTAGTTAGTGCACAATATCTACCAATTTGACCTCTGTCTTTCATACACTTGCAAAAGAGTTTAAAATGCGATCACGATAGGTTCTTGTATATATATATATATATATATATATATATATATATATATATATATATATATATATATATATATGAGTAAATACCATTGCTCAGGGACAAACCACAGTAGCCGACCTTGACTGACACCATGGTAGAATTCAAACCCGCACCCTTTCGGTCGCCAGTCGGGCACACTAACCACAGAGGCGCAACGGCTCCTTGTTGCAAATTGTATTATTCCAAAAGATGTATTATAGATATGGATACTAATAATCTGAATAAGTGTTATTTGGGTCAATAACATGTCAGGATGATCCTATACAAATTGGTGTTTGTTCTGTGCAAAATAACTTATCCAGAATTGAATATAAGAGATAAAATAAATTGCATTTTCAAACTAAAGGTTCATTCAAGAAATAATTGAAACCATGATGGATTAAAGTGTGATAGATTCGATAAGTAGTATAATAGGATTGTCAGCACTAATGGTATCGGCCGAATAAACTGTATATATAAATACGAATAAATAATACTATCATACAGGTTAGAGAATTTTAATTTGTACTCTACGGAGATTCGAACCCGGATCTGCGGGTTACGGCACTCATCGCCTTGCCTGTAAGCACCAACCCCTATACCATCTCGACCATGCACACATCACAAAAAAAACAACAAATAAATGATGCCACAAAGTCAGTGGTATAGGCATTCGTGCGTAGCAAACATACCCGCATATATCACCATTCAAAGTGTCGATATATAGTGTATGTTTGCGTGAAGGAGCCGAGTGTATAATTTGTCATATTTCACTTAAAAATGTTTACAAGATTCATGCTTACGAAGAGCACATTTTCCTTCACAGATAATAATCAATCTCTAGTTTCGATCTCCTAAGAGGCCGGGGTTTATTCAGATTTTATTTGCCTTTGCGTGTGAAGAAAAAAAAATCAAAATTACGCGAGTTCTCAGCAGATAGGATCAGTTACTTGATACGTATCTTTACATAAAGTTTTGTAATACCTTTCAACATATTTTATCAAAGGAACAATTTAATTGGATTGATAATTTGAACACGTACTATGGACTTCATTAGTGGAACGAGAACACAGTTTGAGACTGAACAAAATAGTCTATCGTTTTTAATCTCGTAGTTACAATATATGATGGAGAAAGCTACGTGGGTCTCTCAGGGATTCTTTTATATCCGTAACTGAAATATTGTACATATTTTTACATCTTAGATAAAAGTGAATTACATTTTCTTTCCTCCATTATTCGCATGTTTCGTGTGAGCATAACATTGACACTGCATCGAGTATATATCTTTTTAAAACTATTATAGCATGATTCAGTTATAGCATGGTTCAGTTTGTAAGAATGATTTGTTTTTGTTCGTTATCTGCGAGGCAAATTTACTAATTTAATATGTCGAGGTTTTTTTTTTTTTTTATTTTTTGCTCTCTTGTAATTAAATGTGTATGCTGAGCTATTTGTAAACATGGAAAACTGGACAGATACTTGTATTCAAAGTTATAAAGATCACTCGATGGATTTCAGATAAATAGTTGTCAACTGTAAGCCTAGCGTGCAGATCAGGTTATGTTTCGAATAGTTTCTACTAAACGGCATCGTTTCGGTTACTATATAGCGCACACTTTATAATTTTTTTAAACGTTGCAGCCTCATTTTGTTTCAATATCTCTGAGTTTTCTCTGAAATAAAATATGAAATCATCTTTCTCAGTTGTTATACCGCATCAAAAATTATACTTCACATGCCTTTGAACTTTCTGCATACTTCAGTGAGCACCAGTAAATTAGTAATGCCTGTAAGCTTCTCTGTGGACCTAGGGTTATTAAGAAAATCAAATCAAATCAATTAACCATTAATAATAAATCTTGTAATGATTATTATGAGGACGATGACACTGTCGTCATTATATATTCCCCGTCTCTTTCTGTTTGTGAATGCCAGAAAATTGTTAACAAGCGCACACTTTCCATCCGCATGTGTGTAGGTATTTGGTTACACTACTTATGGAAACAAATGTTTAGATCAGCAGAACTGTGTAATCTATTTGACAAGGTGATAATAACAGAACCTGATGCAACCTGCTCAGTTGAGTCTGCTGAACTACCTTTGTCATAGGACTGTATATGTAATCGCGAGTCACTAGGTATGTAACGGTCAAAACACGTGTAAGGGAGGTAACTTTCAGTAGATTTAACTTGTTTTATTACAGGTCTCACGAAACTATTTGAATTCAATCGATGTCATCATATACATTGTTTTCAAAAAAAAAGCAAACAAAATCTTTAAAATTCTTACTGTACCTCAGTTCGAAATTATTCCTTCACACATATTAGGGAAAAAAAACTTATTGTTCAGTACCAAAATGAACTTATAGCATCTTGAAATGATCCCTCGTGAATACTGCATGCAAATATGGAACTAGAAATTTTACACCCCATTTTGAAATAGCCTGTCACGTGTCAGTTGCCATTACAACGTAGCATAAATAACGACGAATGCTTGCAAACATTTGGAAGCACGTGACATCATTCTAAGCTTTGGAGCACTCTCAAAGAATAATAAATTCAGATTTAAAAAATAATCAAAAGCTGAGTAGTTTTTTCTCTCTGCCATGTTTTGAGGACCCTCATTGTGCATTAGTTGCGTCATACTAAATTCACATTTATGTGAATACAGTTAGTCTTCGTGTACATTGTAAACTTTTCTCTTTGTGAGGCAATTGGGTTTGTGCACTCCTATGTTAGAATATAGGATTTTCTTAAACCTAGAAATCCATTTTCGCTCAAAACTAACAACAACAACAAATAATAATAATAATAATAATAATAATAATAATAATAATAATAATAATAATAATCACGACTTAAAGTTATCCCATACTTGATCAAAATAAAAGAATAGTCGTGCGGTTTTTTTTTTTACTGAATTATTTTCTTTCTTTCGTTTCTTTTTTTGGGGGAGGGGTATTTATTCCTTTGCTCGTTGTTATTTTTTAAATCTCTTTAATTCCAAGCAAACAATGAATACAATATAATAAAGGTTTTCCGATGAATATAAACATACTCGATGATTCCAAGGGATAATAACTGCGTAGTAGTACTGTTTTCTATTCATGCATTGATTTCAATTTTTCAAACAATCAAAAAGAGATCGTGTATTTCATACAGGTCTTTCGTGATGTCAATATATCTCGGCATTTCCTTTAATTACCCTTTCATGTTATTAATTGTGAAACTAAGATCAATGATTATTAATACTGATTTATTAATCTTTTCAGTTATGGAAGATTAAATGCTGTTAAGAATGAGAGAGGCAGTTACATCCGTCCGTTTGGTGTTCTTGGTGATTGCAGGTAATTTACATCCTTTTCTATTCCACTTCTATTCCGTTTGCCTGTTTATATTTCGCATCGTTCTTTTATATATAGAGATAAAGAAGTTATGAGGATGGCAACGAAAACACACACACACACACACACGCATATATATATATATATATATATATATATATATATATATATATATATATATATATATATATATATATACATATACACATACATACACTTAGGCGTGAATTGTAGAAAATTATTGGTGTGATGTATTTCATAATTCCTATATTTTCGAATGTAAAATAAATTCCTTAGACTTCCAATTTCTTTTTTCTTTAGCGGAGTTAACATAAAATAAATAGATGTTACGCATTACGTTTTTCTTTTCTATGAGCCTTTCTCCTAAATAATGATTTCTTATATAAATATTGTTCACATATATTGGGAATTAAATATTTTCTAATGCGGAATGTAGAATACACTTACATTAAATGTATGCAATGAACAATGCAATTATGGGAAATAGGATCATTGTAGATGTTATTCAAAAATAAGTAAAAATGAATTTGTTTCAATTTGGAGGGAACGAAAATGAACTAATTTAGCAGAGATGTGTTTTTGTCTATAATTTGTTGAGCGTTTTGGTTTTTGAATATAGTTTTCCTATCGGTAGAATGACTGCACTAATATATATATATATATTGACTCACAACCACATGGTCTCAAATTGCAACCACCACTGTGACCGAACCGCTTACAAGCATAATACTCTTTACGACATGGTCACTAACAAATGCCAGCATGGTCACTAACAAATGCCAGCATGTCACTAACAAATACCAGCACAATATTTACAGTGACAGAGCTGCAGACGAATTCTTTTACGACTACAACAACGACTGAGCTGCCAGCTACTATTGATCAAACATCCACTGCATCAGAGTCATGGGTGACCACTACGTTAGAGTCACAGGAGACCACTGAACCAACATTCACTTCGTCAGCGCCACAGGTGAGCACTGGAACAACATCCTCTTTGTCAGAACCACAGGAGACCACTGAACCAACATTCACTTCGTCAGAGCCACAGGTGAGCACTGAAACAACATCCTCTTTGTCAGAGCCACAAATGACTACTGAACCAACATTCACTTCGTCAGAGCAACAGGTGAGCACTGGAACAACATCCTCTTTGTCAGAACCACAGATGACCACTGGAACAACATCTTCTTCATCAGAGGCCCTGGTGACAACTGGAACAACATCTACGACAGAGATACAATCAAATTTTACAACATCACCCATGACAATATATACAGCAACAAATTCCACAGCATCATGGACAACATTTCCAACAACAAATTTCTCAACCGCATTTTCGACGATATATCCAGAATCAAATTCTACGACAACAATTTACACAACAGAAACACAGAATAATTCTACAATACTTTCAACAACAGAAACACAATACAATTATACATCTGTACCCGCGACGACATATACAAATTCTACAACATTATCATTGACCACATATCCAACAACGAATTATACAACAACAGCCTCGACGACATATGCAACAACGAATTCTACATCAACATCCTCGACGACGTATCCAACAACGAATTCTGCAACAACATCATCGACCAGTATTAAAATGACTACAACAAGTTTTCTTGAAGGTAAGCATATTACTACAAACCCATCCCCCACCTCATGTCTGATTAAAATCAAGATCTGCTTCATAACGGAGATCTGGCAGACTCCAATTGAAGTTTCACGTTCTGCTAACCGTTGGACTTACCTGTCTACTTATTTGTAGTAACCTATCAGATAAAGCGTTTCATTTTGTGTTTGGGAGAGCTATCGTTCATAAATATGTATGCCAAATGACATTGTTCACTTTCAGCGCTTTGAATGCTTTAATTTCATTGGTGAATCAAAATGTCAACAGAACATGACCTCGTTTAGATGCCTGTCGGATCCATTTATTGATAAGTAGATCTTGATTTTAATAGTATTAATCACACACATACACACACACACACAGAGAAGATTCGTTTTTTCTTTATCTAAGGACTGTATCTTTATCGTTATGTGTTGAATCCAACTCAACACATTTTTTACTCTTTCTATATTCGTGTCAATTTTGTCGCTAAATATTCTAAATAACTGATATCGGTTTGTTTATTAATTGATCGTTTAAACTAATTATTGATTTAATATCCCCCCCCCCCCCAAAAAAAAAGGATTGGAATGTTAAATATCAAATGCGTATGTTTACACGGTGTGCATTCAGGTAATCTCATGTTGGTTTAGCTTTGATGCATACAACGAATAAATCATAAGAGTCTTTGCATTATTAGACTCAACTGTATACTTGATAAGTAACTAAAATCTAAGTTTATAGTGTGAAATTTTGCTAAGTCGATATTTACCTTATTATGTAAAACTGGCTCTTCCTACTGTCCTTTCTGGGTAGTGTTTCACCCACTTATTGCATAACTACTTCTTTAGGATTGGCAATTCTTCGCTTGGACAAAACTTGTGATTGTGGACTGAGGACACTTAAATATTGTCTCCCGTATGAGCCTATTTCCCGGCACTCCGTTTTCTTGTTGTTTTCTTGTTCTTTATTGTTGCATCATCTATCAAATAAATATAGTCAGTCATTTTAGAATGCTCACGTAATCATACTCATGTCACTTCCAAAAAATCAATATTTTCATTTGTATATGTACGGTGGACAGTGCTGCAATGTTATTTGAACAAGACTAATCAATATCAATTTGCCATCCGTTTTGTACTAATCAATACCATTAAGTCATCCGTTTTGGACTAATCAATATCATTATGTCATCCGTTTTGGACCATTTTGAAAGGCAAGGTGGGAAGTGAAGACAATATCTTTAGTTAAGAAACTTTTGAAATGGAAATACACACCGTATCTAAGAAACAAATTTGGACAATTTTACATGTTTATTTACCTGGAAATATTAAATTGCTTGATTTTCTGGGACATATTCATATTGTGTTAAAAGAGTTGAGATGAATTTTGACTTCCTAATATTGCCAAAATAATTCAAACTGAACACAGACGACTACTGTACTACAAAATATTTCTGGATTTCATCCCAGGTGCAGTAGTTAAGAAGGTTATTGGGGTTTTAGTTGCTATGGATTTTGGGTTTAATTTTTTTTCCTCTAGTTTTCATTTTTTATTTTTCTTTGTCTGTTCTTAATTTGATATACTAGTTATATCGTACCAAACTAAACTGTCGGTTACTCAAGACCACAAAATTCATATTTGAATATTAAAAAATAAATAGGCAAATCAGAACAGGTAAACTCTTAATCGTAAACAAATATCAATTTAAAGATGTTGCGCCACTATGGCAAAATGATTTCTTCTCATACTGATACATTTTAATATAGCATTATAAAATATACAATAAATTTCAACAACCCATTATCAAATATACAAATTATTTCAGCATTCCATTATCAAATATACGTTAAATTTCAACATCCCATTATCAAATATATTATAAATTTCAACATCCCATTAAAAATATAGAATACAATTCAATATACGATTATGAAATATATGATAAATTTCAATATGCCACTATCAATTATATAATAAATTTCAATATACCATTATCAAATACATAATAAATTTCAATATAACACTGTAAACTATGTAATAAAAGATGAGATAATATAGGGTAAGTAATGTGGCACTATAGTAACTTCTGCTTACAAAATTACAGGAAGAACGCAGAAAACAAAAATCATAATTTTGTAGCACTTGGCCTCCTTGGGCCTATACGTCGCTCTAGACAAAGAATATATTTTTAAAACAAAAATTGTATTGTTGTTTTATAGATGCAAAAAGTGATTCTTTTTTATGAAGCACGTGAAATGGTGGCAAGAAATTGACATTCATTAGTAGCCCAGCAAAAATAACTTGAACCAAACCTTCTCTGAATTTCAATACTTCTCTGCGCCAGCCAAAATATCTTGTCTCATGTTAATTAGATGTATTGTCCAATCAGTGAATGATGATGATTATGATAATGATGATGATGATATTAACGACGATAAGATGTATTGATTGTATTACATAGTGCTGATGATTGTTGTGATGGAAGTGACGATGATGATGATGATGACGATGATGATGGTTAGTAGTGGCGGTTACGATGGTTGCAGTAGAGTTTATGATGGTGATGTTCATGATCAGGACCATGATGATAACGACGATGATGATTATGACGACGACAAAGATATATTCTGAAAGGACCTGATTATTTATTGTTTTGTGCTTTTTTAAAAGTTATTTCGGAAACGTAGCACACACTTTCACCATATTTCCAGGTGTAGCATTTGAGTATGGTACGGCCAAAGGTGATTCTGTTTTCACAAATATTGATGATGCTTGTATCCCTGAAGTGAGGTCATCATTACGATTTCCAATCTATGGTGTCCTCTACAGTACTATGTATGTAAGTATTAATTTCTTATTTTCTTTAAATCTGTTTTGTCTGTTCAAATGTTATTAGTAACTCATATCCAGTATAGACATTCCTTTTAATCTGTCTTGTCTGTTCAAATGTTATTGGTAACTCATATCCAGTATAGATATTCCTTTTAATCTGTCTTGTCTGTTCAAATGTTATTGGTAACTCATATCCAGTATAGATATTCCTTTAAATGATTAAATCTGTCTTGTCTGTTCAAATGTTATTGGTAACTCATATCCAGTATAGATATTCCTTTAAATCTGTTTTGTCTGTTCAAATGTTATTGGTAACTCGTATCCAGTATAGATATTCCTTTAAATCTGTCTTGCCTGTTCAAATGTTATTGGTAACACATATCCAGTATAGATATTCCTTTAAATCTGTCTTGTCTGTTCAGATGTTATTGGTAACTCATATCCAGTATAGATGTTCCTTTAAATCTGTCTTGTCTGTTCAAATGTTATTGGTAACTCATATCCAGTATAGATATTCCTTTAAAACTGTCTTGTCTGTTCAAATGTTATTGGTAACTCATATCCAGTATAGATATTCCTTTAAAACTGTCTTGTCTGTTCAAATGTTATTGGTAACTCATATCCAGTATAGATATTTCCGATAATATTGTACATTTTCTTTTCTTGAGAAAGTCTGTGCGACTGTGTTATTTACAACGTATGTTACTATCTCCATTATTTTCTTTTTGTTTGTTTAAGTATACGTATTTATTCCTATGTAGATTTAAATCTAAAAGTTATAAACTTATGACTTAGAATTTGTTTTTAGACTCAAACCGAGTCTATTAATGATTTATTAATTTTGTACATTTAAAGCAACCACTTCCGGTGGATTTTTGTTACGTCTCATCATATTTGTCAAGTGTCAAAGACGATATGAAAAAAAAATAAAACTCTAACTTGGGATTTAAAATTTCAGATTTTTAATCAGAGTTTTATTTTATTTATTTATTTATTTATTTATTTATTTATTTATTTATTTATTTCCAAAGCTTTATAACATAGGGTTTAGGTGTATGGAAGACACGATCAAATTCTTGTTATATTTGTGCAGGAAATGAGTATCGAAATGACAACAATTACCGGATTAAATTTTCAAAAAGTTCCATGGAATGAAATGTGCAAGTGTGTTAAAGTGATTACATTTATTTTATATGATAAAACAGTAAGATATCAGTTGGACCGAGTTTCTTCTGTCTTGTAAATTGTTTTCTTATTTATATGCCTATTACTGTATATTTTAAATCAATCATTACTTTTTTTACCTTTCCCTCAAAAATCTCCAGCCTGTTTGTCCCAGGAGAAATTTAATGCGAAAAAGAATTTACGATATTGTACCGGAGTTATCATTTCAGAATATAAACAACCAACAGTTTACCAACTTTCTTTAAAATTATTCGTGATGTTCGGTTACTTTGTTCTAGCAAATTTTACTTTCAAGAAAGTGTATCGCTTCAGATGGCTCATGCACATAATTTTCTTTAAATAATCTTAACCATCTGTCATACGCTGCAATACAATTTAAGTATCCATAAAGAAAATAGTGCTCAGAATGCAGACTTTGTGTCTTGAGCAAATTCAGACCAGACTTGATATTGTCTGGTGTTTTACAGCACAGTAATACATTTAGGTTATGTAGTACCGAGTCAATTGGAGTAAAGCTCCTTACCCAATGATACCCCAAGGTAGCCGACCCAGGCTGATCTAATGGTAGCATTTCGGTCGCAAGCCACCACAGGATCTTTAGATCATGACTGTGCCCACATTTAAGCTTTTTAATTCCTAATTTTTCCATTATAATTTCATAATAAGCTGCAAAATGGAACATGTTAACATGAACAATTTCTTAACTTATATCAGTGGGTGAACCTCAACATCACCATCACAGAACATTCACCGTCTTTTCCTTCACTGAACTGTGACCATTTCGCTTTCCGAAATTGTACAAGTGACCGATATGTTTGGTGGCAATTTTGTAATTCTGGTAGAGAGGTGGACTCAGCTACCATAATCCTTTATTGTATCAAAATTTGCATAACCGTAAGTGGGGTTTCTTTTTTGTAAATTTTATTGAACTGCAATGCAAACACTTTAAACAATCCTAAATAAAATTATTCTTATTCATTTAAATGCAATTTCTTCCATTCCTGATAAAAGAGGATATTTATTTAGTTAGTTAGTTTTTAAGTTTATTTGCATTCCAGTCATTTATGACTTTAATGACTTTTACAGATCTGCAGTAATGGCATTGTGTCGTTTAATGAGAGAATCACAACGCCAAGCCCACCATGGGATGACTTTGGGCTCCAGAGTCATGGTTCTTACCTTGCCCCCTACTTCAATGATCTTGACTTTCGACGATATTGGTCATCAGGAGTCGGTGCTATCTACTACCATGCCTATGACATCATTCAAGAGAACAGTCTAAAGAATAATAAAAATGTCATCAAAGCACGAGACTATGTTCGGAAATATGAAACAGATCAGGGAAATTTCAGTCCTTCATTTCTCCTGGTTGTAACTTGGGAAAGGGCATCACCATATCCAGTATACTCCCGTCAATATGAGGTATCATAAATCTCTGCGATCATTAAAAGTTTTTACTATGGACCATTCAACCATCGTTTTTGTTTGTAGTGGACTATTGGAGATAAATGACTTATTCATACTATTTTTAAATTAATTGTCAGTAACGACTTTTTGTCGATTAGATCTCTATAGTTTCTTCGTATGTTGTCACAACGGCTGGTTAAATGAGTTCGCAATAGCAGTGACATCTTTTGTAAACTTAATTGCCTGTATACATTTCTGTGAAGAAAACAAATTGTGCCCGACCGGGGATGCTCATAATGAGGTGCACGTGGTAGGTGTCTTTTTTTGTGTCAACTTGTCAGAGGTATACGGGGAAAGGATTTTTCTAATACGTGGGCAAGAGTACCCAATCCTAAAATGTTCCTTTGACCTAAACATTCCTCATTAAATATGTTGGCTACTAGTCAAAAGATATAACAGCAGGAGCACCACTATTTACTTTGTTTATAATTGCAGTATTTTGTGTTGAATTGGAAAGAAGCCCATTTGTTTGGAATATACTTTTAATGGTACGTAAACTCTGAGCATTGTAACGAAATAGTAATATATACTTAATCCTTTATTTTTCAGAGTGTTAGTTTTCAACTTGCCTTAGTAACAGATGGATTGAACACATTTGTCCTCTACATTTACTTCCCTGGGCAAATGCGTCTCAGTTATAATTATATATTCATTGGTTATTCCTTTATAAACTCTGGAGTTTTCAAGAAGAACGTGAATTCATTCACAAGAGGAGCATTAAGTATGGACATCAATGCCGTAACCAGTGGTAACTATCTCAATTTTTTTTTCTTTTTTTTAATATTTTTTTCTTTTTGAAATGTATGTAAAGATCAAGTTTGGACAAGTATGCTATAACCTGTAGTTACTATATTGACGTATATCTGTCTGTGCCTTTCATAAGTATGCTCCCACCGATTGCTTTCAGCAGAGGCATCTTGATTTCGTCCGGTCAATCTGTACGCCCTTACATCCATAGATCCGTCCTTCCGCCTTTCGTCCCAAGAAATTTGTTAGCTAGATTATTGAAGACAACTGAAATATGCTTTTCATATTTGTATGTATATGTAGATGATCTGGTTAGATTTTAACGACATTGCAACAATATTTCAGTTTTTTACACTTTTATGCACTTTTTGGATAATCTTGTTAGCACGATTAATCTAAGACTAATTGAGGTAGACAAATGAAATTTTATAGGCATATTGTTTGCGTATGTATATAACCAGATTACGTTTTCTGGATATTACAGAAATGTTTCTCTTTTTTTTTTTTTTTTTTTTTTTCGCTTCTTACACATTTTTGCAAATTTTAGACTTCGACCTCTTTGACACAAACCCCCTAAGCATGATTAAATAAAAACCACTTGAGGTAGAGAAATGAAATTTGTAGGCATATTGTTATGGATACATTCATGGAGATTTTCGCCGTTTTTCTATGATTGAGATCTACACAGAATAGATGTCTCTACGACATTTGTATGAAATTTGCTACATATATTTAGACTAGTGGTGCATAAGTTCCTTTTGCTATTCACAATTGTTTAGTTTCAATATTATAGTGCTTTCATACGTTTTTCTGTTTATCCATCCGTCCAACTTTCACACTTTCAAGTTCATAATTGTTCCAGATGACTCTTTTAAACTTTCTACGCATATTATACTAATTGTCCAGCAATTTTGCTGTTAGCAATTCTTCAATTTTCAGAATTTGTTAACGTTTGTGTCCATTGGTCTGTCTATCGTTCCATCATTCACACTTTGTTTCTGGAGCCAGAATCTAAAAGCGTTCAATAGATCTTTATGACACTTGGTATATATATATATATATATATATATCTATATATATATATATATATATATATATATATATCTATATATATATATTTATATATATACTAACCTTTTTGCTATTGGGAAATTGTCCATTGCAATATCTCGGACGTATTTTCGTTCTTTCCATCCTAACCATAACTTCAGTGACCGATATTAATCATACTCCTCTATCATCAGGGGAATTCTCATCATTTTTCTGCCATTGTAAAGCTTCTGATGAAGAAACCGACGCACTTGGCGATAACGATTTAAAGAACTACCGCCCAGTTTCTAACCTGTCATTCATGTAAAAGAATCTTACAATAGCCTTCTTAGCAATGCACAGTCTGCGTATCGCCCTCGCCACAGTACCGAAGCTACCCTTCTGATAGTAGTTAACGGCCGTATCTCTGTTTTGGATAGTGGAAAGATTACAGTCCTCACTCTCCTTGACTTGTCTGCAGCATTTGACACAATAGACCATGATATATTACTTCACCGTGTCCAGCATGAATTTGGCATTCACGATACAGCCTTACTATGGTTCAAGTCCTGCTTAGTCAACAGGACACAAATTGTGTCCGTAAATGGAAAACATTCCAGCTCATTTACTCTCTCCAGTCCAAAATAACTATCTGACCTACCCATGTGTACACCTAGCAAGATAATTACGCTCCTCTTCCGACACTCGTATTCTCATTATGGCCACTATCAAAACAAAGTAATACTGAAATGAAACGTTCTTTTGCATACCAGGGCCCAGCTACGTAGAACGAATTGACCATTGAACTCAGACACAAGGACACTCTGATCTCATTCAAGAGTGCTCTTAAAACTCACCTATGTTGACTGCAAGAACATTCTTAAAGACCTAATAATGTTTCCTTATCTTAATTATTTTCAGCATGTTTTTGTTTTCTAATATCATGGTGTTTGTTTTTGTAATCATGTTTTTATATATGTTTTTATGTGTTATCTAATATTGTAAAGAGCTTAGAGCTTCTAAAGATTAGGCGCTGTACAAAGTCTTCATTATTATTATTATTATTAATATTATTATTATTATTATTATTATTATTATTATTATTATTATTATTATTATTATTATTATATACTTTCTTTTCTCTAATAAAAAAAACCAAAAGTGTAAGATATCCTTAACCTTATGCTTTAAGAAAATTGCCTTAACTAAGAACTTCAATGTTTATCATCTTCCACCATTAATTCTCCGATCTATTGATTTATGTTGCAAACTCCTATGTAGATTGAAATATTAGAGCTTGGCAACCTAAAATTTGCAATCGCCACTGCCATTTTAAGTTACTACACTTTGACTACTAAAGTTTGAAATGTGCTTGAAGACCTGCAACTTGATTTACCTTAGCACACACACATACATGCATAGATGCATACATAGATACATACATACATACATACATACATACATACATACATACATACATACATACATACATACATACATACATACATACATACATAAATTGAGAAAACTAACTTAAAATATACAGGAATCGAGGGATGGCATACAACAGGAGCTTTAGAATAAATGTTTTTTAACTTTCACCAAACGATTAATCCAAAACTACATGTCTTCGGTTCACTTATCTAGCAGTAATATATATTTGAGATACACGATGTTGGTACTGCTGTTGTGAGTAATTGTTTGGAAATAGCTGAAAATTATCTTACAATATTCTTTTGAATAGAAGTGATAGGACAACACATTATTTACAGGCATAAGAGGTATCCTGTATTACCGATTGACACCTGTGGGATTCCTTGTCAGCAATGAGCAACGTGTTTGCCGAGCATGGTGGTCAGAAAACCGCTACTTGGTGTGGTACAACTCGTGGATGAATCACATCATGCCGTGGTGTCCTTGCACCCTCAACTTGCTCTACAGGGACAGTTCATTCGGTAGCTACTACTTCGAAAACTCCAATACATACTGCGCTGTTGTACAACCGAGATGGTGGTACAGCCCTCATGGGAAGGTATTTATAATCATCCTCACAATATGATTAGGAAAGGGTGAGAATTACATTGTCTTGATTGTTCGGACAAGTCTAAGTGCGTTAAATAATTCGCATAACTCCTCCTTTTTCATATGATGAATACTTTGTACTTCAAGTGTCTACTTCATTGCACGATAAACTAGCTGTACGATAAGCTACCCTGTTCTCCTCTTAATGATTTACTCTAATGGTCAACAGCACTTACAATATATCTCAGTATTCGACCTTTATTGAATTAATTTCCCCTAAATGAGCATTTATTTTCAGTAATTAGATTATTACTGTAAATTTCGCTCCCATGTTTTTAATTTCTTATCGTTAACTTTACTGAAAGCCGAGCGTGATGTTTGTCTGACGTTGCTTGTATCAGCTGCAGTTTTGTTCTCTTAATTACACGCAACAATGGGTTGAATTTCTGTGGAGCATGTAAAAGATTTAAGCTAGCCGAAGATAATCACTCCATCTGCTTGATTTCTTGGTGTGTCGTTCAGACCATAAAGTGAAATCTCTCTCAAATGTCTCCCGAGCAAGACAGAAAGCGCACCACACAGGCATCCTTCTCAGCCTCGTCGCCTCAGGCACAAACTTCTTAATATGACACTCACTTGAAGCCGATAAATCGCTGGTAACGAAACAGGTCTCTGATTCATTGCCACAGTAGCTCCGCAGCCCCTTCATCTAAGACCGCAAAGTCATCGTCGCTCAGTTCGCTATCACCCTCCCCCAGCCATGCCAGCACTGAAAAGACTTCGGGACAGAGCCAACAAGGTACAGCAGATCAGATGCACCAGTCCTGGACAACCCATCAACGCATGTAATCCTTGGTAATGGCTATCGTGACCTGTCCCTCACTTTCCGGTACAAGGTCTTGGCATCAGACGTCAGCAAGTCCCTTATCTAATCCGCTTCATCTTCGGTACCATCTTGACATGCCGCTAGTGCTACGGAGACTGGGTATAGTGATTTTTCTTCTGAGCATACACAAGCAGACAGAGTCTGGCACCGGGTAATGCCACTTCCAGCCCCGCCCTGTCAAGGATGCAGAGCGCAACCAGCATCAGATTTGGTGATCTAGTCTCCCACAATACCCTGCCGGACATATAAAGGCAATGTGAGCTGGCATTAGACAGATCCTTTATCAGTTCCTGCTGCGTCCCAGTACCAGGTATAGCTTTTACCAGTTCTCGGACACACGGTACTCATCTTGAACTTTTAAAGACAGTCAATTTGAACAAACGAAGATCACCGTTTCTCAAGATGATTGAACTCTCAGCCTTGATGATTGGTCTATTTACCGGCTCTTTGCCGCCCCACAACTCTGATTTCAAAGACGTATATTAACAAGCCCCCACGTCTCTACTTATCCAGTGATGTCCCGAGAATACTCAGCATTTTGCACATTCATTGAAGAAGTATTGCACCTTCTATCACCAGGGTTCTGAACTCCTACTCCAGCTCAATCAATGTCTACTTACAGAATTTCTCCATCCATCGACTTTTTAACCTGGAAAGATTAGTATTTCTGCAAGCAGCTAAGTTCCCAAAGTCTGGTTGAATCGCATATATCTTGCAGTGTTTCGAGAGACCTAAGCATCAAAGGTCCTTTATTCTTGCAACGATAAATCTCATCAAACTTCAGTCTGGCTTTCTGTGATATATATATATATATATATATATATATATATATATATATATATATATATATATATATATATATATATATATATATATATATATATATATATATATATGCCAGTTTTCCCATTCGAAATCCTCAGCCATCTATGGAGATACTGCAAGCCTGGGAGTATTGGGACCATCCTCCATATACATGGACTGGAAAACGTTCCTTGACAAGCAACAACTGGTTTGCAATGGTGTAGCTACTGGACCCATGCCTCGATCTGGTGATGATGGTTGTATATCGGCAAGCTAAGCTTAGCCTAGACCTCACTGTTCAGACCCCCGCCGATATACGCACTGTGGAGTAAGTCTCATCAATAGCTCTTATACTGAACAAGGCAGCTCAACATTCACTATTCAGCTCCATAGCTGTTCCGTTAGCCTGCAGCTCGTGGAGAGATGTGCCTTGATATCTATCCACGTCGGCGCTTTCTTAAAGAGCACTGCAACCCTCAGACCTGAAAGTTTGTCATGCATTTCTTTCCACGGTCACGTAGAGAAGGTTAGGACACAAGTCGGAAAAGAGGCAATCCCTGTTAAGTTCGATCCATCCAGACCCAAGCCTGTCCCAAAAGGGATCAGAGAAGTAGGAAGGACCCTTCTAAGGCACGTTGGACAGGAAAACCTTCCTCCAAATCTTACTCCTCTGCGAGGGTCCAGTTACCATAGCAATTGATAACAAAACACGGGGAAAAAAAGGGTCGGTTACAGCACGGTTTCTCCCCAGTAGCCTTTTTTCCACAGAAAATTACATCATGCTCTTGCCCCCATAATCATACATCCTGGTAGGGGAAGATATTTAAAACTTTGCCATGGAATGATAACCCTCTGACTTAATGACTCATGATCTTGCAAATTGTACCAGAGGGTTTTCTAAATCACGTTTGTCGACCCTCCACAGATGACAAAGTTCCTTTTGCTGCAGACGTTGCGAACGACCCATACAGAGCAGACGTTCTGCGGCAAGAAATAAACTGTCTTCTCACAAACAAAAAAGAAAAAACTGTGGCCGTTCACAACGAAACTCGTCGTGATATTTCTCCAGACTGTTCCAAGTTCCCAAAGGCAATGGCAAGCTCTGACTTGTCATAAATATAAACTCTCTGAATCAACATATTTGGGCAGCCAGGTTTACTGTGGAGACCCCGAGATTGGTACTCATCATCATTCAGGAGGGAGATTTGCAGTCGGCCTATACCTCCCTAATGCGCACCTTCTTAAACCTGCCCATCAGTCTTTCTAACAAATTCTGAAGTACAATGCGTACTACTTCATTTTTCTTCACTTGGTTTTCAGTAGAATTTGTACCCACTGGGATCAACCTCTTGGAGGCCTCTTTCTGACTAAGTGCAACGCTAAGCTTCAAACATGCACCTCGGCAGTCTCTGATCTAAAAGTCTTGACACTGAACTGAAACAGTCTCAACGCATATATCTTTCCACAGCCCCTCAGATTCACACGGTTATTCAGAAAGCGAGGGAATCAAGTGAAACTAGTCCTAATTGTTCTCCTTAAAAAGGACCAATCGTGTATCAGCGTGCTCCTTGATTAAGCGTGGAGATTCCCTTGAAAATCCGGACTTCTCCATGTCTCTTAAGCATCTTCACATGCAGGTCTTCCATCCCAGCCCAGAAACGCGAAACGTGCTCTACTGTCTAAAAGAAACATTTCTGCAAACCGCCTATGGAAGAAGGCCTACCACTTTGAATGACCATGAGGAGAAATGGAGTCTTCTGCTAGTTGTGAGAGTAGAGAAACATCTCTTAAAATATTCCGCAACACATATAACTAACTTTCTTCAGAGGCTTTTTTAAAGAGAAAAGTTACCTCAGATCACAATCGAGGGCTAGCTACCATTCCATTATGAAAGAGAAGACAATATCCAGAACAAAAACTTCCTCACCCTTCTGGCCAATTTCGTCATGATTCAACCGAAGGTCTTAGCCCTTTCTCTGAAATGGAATCTATCATGTGTTCTGGCATGGTTGAACAAGGCACCCTTTAAACTAATGTATAGGTGACTGACTCGTCTTTCGTATAAGACCTACTTTTTAGCAATTATAGCTTAGGAAGGTAGAATCAGTACAAGGTATGCCTTATCGAGCAATCCAACAATTTGCATTTCCGTCTGGATGGCTTGGTTTCCCTAATGATGAACCCCTGAGTTTATAGCTGAGAGCAGGCTCCTGCTCATAATACATTAGTCTTTTTTCTTAAAACCAGTCTTCTTTGCGTCCTTCTTACAATGTCGTTTTTAGATTCTTATTAGGACATTGAAGCAGTACGTAAAGCTTACTTAGCTAATTAAAACAGGATTATCTCGCCTGCTCTTACTGCTCTAAAAACCAAGTGACCATATTTGTGTTCACGATTGCTTGTCCAGTATTTGTCGGGTTATCGGTTCAACTTACCAGGAATTAACCCAGGATCAGAGGAATTTTAACGCATATTGGTTTAGTCCAGTCGCTACTGGCATATCATTTGAGAGGATCTGTCGTCTGACTTGCATCATTCAAGCTTTTGGAGGTCTGACACAACAGTCCCCATCTTTTATCTGAGAAATATTTACCCGCAAAGAGCGCAATTCCATTTGGTCAAATCTATATCAGCAGAGCAATATGGTACCGTCCCAGGCCACCCAGTAGCCTTCTAACTGTGGGTTTTAATTCTTCTGTTGGATTTCCAGAATGAACATTTTTTCTCAAAACCACGGCTATTCATTAACATTCCTCACACGAGACTAGCTGATGTTTCGTATACATTAGCAGATATGGGCGTCCACAGGGAGCGGGTAGGTAAGCAAGGAGGCAGTTGCACCCACTCTGAATTTTAAAAAATCCATTTAGCAGCTATATATATATCTGCAAGCCTTTCTTCCCTTTGATTTTGGCTTTGCCCCACCCTCCCCCGGAATAATTTCTGCTGAGGCTAATGTTAGGCAGCAACCTTCATTTAAAAAATTATAATGGTTCACTTGGAGGCCTGAAAGTGTTTTCCAGTCTGCAAGATTATTTCAGTTAAAGTCCTAATCTAAACAACTTGATCCTGACTAATAGTTTCCAATTGATAACGTTTTGAAAATGAGGAGCATAGGCTCCATTCCCAATCATCCTTAAGAAACAAACAGTCTTCTTTCCCCAGGCATAAAAATGATATGGAAAACTTGAACTTTTGTGTTTGTGAATCTCCTGTCTATGGATTAGTTAGATTAACAACCCCCAATTCTGTTCCCAGTCCATGGATGAAACTTCTAAAATATCTCAACGTTTCTAGTTTATATTTTAACAGTATGGAAGGAATTTTTGCACCTTTTGGCATCAATGCACGCCCAGGAAAATCACATGTATTTCAGAACTGCGCACTTTTGTGTTGCACTGAAGATCAAGAGATAAAAGTTCTGTGATCTCAAACAAATATAAGGGAATGTGGTAATCAAGGTAGATGTTCAACTTCACGGCCACTTACAACTTATAATTTCCTCACCAGAGTTTATTAGAACAGTGGTAGATTTTTGATGTTTACCTAATTGACATCAATCAGATATTACCAAATTGTATTCCTCCACTGAAATTGAGGATTGAAGGAAGTGTGTCTCCTGTTTCATGAGTAGATCCCAACAATTCCGGACTTTGCGAAATTTCCGGATAAACCAATGAAAAAGGAAATAGTTCTTTATTTCTTCTGCATGAACGCATAATATTGGGAGAAAAGTATTTCAATAACAGTGCTCTCAACTCGTATATAGAACATATTGTGTTCTTATGAAAGATGTTATGAAAGAAACTGAATATAAACAACAACAAACCAGCAGATTAGACGGTAACTAGGCACGCTCCTCATAGCGCATATTCTTTCAAAGCCATTGTAGAGAAAGGATTGCAGAAAATGCAATGTAAATTTGATGTGATGCAGTTATTAAAGCGTACAGTGTTCTCCAAGTGTCATTGTACCACCAAATTTAAAGCATTGTGGTAGTGGCATTATTTTTCCAAAGGAAGGTAACCCACTGTGAGTCTCATGGTGCGATATGAAGGCAGAGAGGAAGAGAAAAGGGAGATGTAGATAATTTATAATGAAACTATAAGCTGCTAGGGAAATGAAATAATTTATACATAGTACATATATGATTTATAGGTAAAGGGTAGGCAATGACACGAGCCCCTGTGCTCATGAGTTGGTATTTCTATCTGCATGAGCTGCGTTGTAATGTAAGTGATCTGTCTTGCATGTGAGATTAAAAAAATAAAAAAATAAAAAAAAGGGCTGTTAGGACTGTAGTGGAAGTATAAATTCTGATCTTTGAATACCAAGGTGTGGGAACTTTGTAACTTATCCTTTCACAAACATGGAGCAGTCCAGGCAATGTAGCCTCAAGATTGACAGAGCACAAAATGGAACTGTTGCTCAAATTTCAGGATTTTGTTTTATCTGATGATTTTGCTTGGAATGAGATTATAATCATAAAACGTTCAGAAATCTCAGGTTTCTGTCTGAACGTACATTCCAACACATCAGAGATATTGGGATTCACGGTGTATGCTTTTGATTGTTTGAGTCGGAGTTCAGGTATGTTGCTAGAAGACCTGTGCTTTGAAAATGGTAAGATGTTCATTTTTTTGCAGGCTAATAACAATGACAAAGTTTTGAGGGGGAAACAGTATGTCTGTGCCACATATCGGTACACAGTTATCCTGTTGAATATAAATAGATTGATGATCTTCCCTTTGACCTTGATTGCTCTCCCTGTCCTCAGCACCTTGCCAGTACCCCCTGCCCCTAGGCTGTTCTCCAAGACCCCTCTCCTTTGCTTTTCTCCAGATCACTAAACACCTTCTTAGACCTGTGTTGTTTTCTATTTATTCCACTTATTTTTCTACTTGTATAATGTATGATAAACGTATGAGCGTGCTGTTTTCAGTTTCTTCTTCCAAAAAGATAAAATACTAAATTGTAGCATTTACGTTTTATCGACCATAAAAATGCCCTTGGTTACCAAATGTTCCCCTCATCCCCTCCTCTCTGTAACAAATTCCTATCTGAAATACTGGATAAATCTCACAATAATAGTGTACCTTGGTATCAAGCTCTTTGAAACATGTACAAACTATACCGATCTGCCACCGAATATGTCCTGCAATGTATACCTCAAAACCTTCTATGGCTGTCTCTATACATATAGCTACCATTAGTAGAAAAATGGAAAACGATTAAATTCATCAGAAAAATCAACATAAATGGAACAGCATCCTGGTATTTTGATCTTTTTTTTTTTTTTTTTTTTTGCGACCTTTGCTATTTATTTGAAACACCATAGTTGACCAGTTATTTTACATATTTAATTTACTAACCATTTTTGATGACATCTTTTTCATTGATTGCTGGTGATTTTTCATGATGTTTTTCCCACCATTTAAGGTACCGATTTCTTGGCTACTTAGTTTTGTATGGAATTCCACTGTGACTACTGTAGATTATGAAATATTTGTGAGATATTTAATTTTGCATAAATTGGTGAGGAAAGTGGATGCAGAATTTAATTCCTCACTAATAATATCACCCCCAGCACCAAACGTACGAAGGAAAATATATCTATGTATACGATTGAATAATCAGACTCTGGAGAAGGCTGAAGCTCTATTCGATGCTAATGTTTGATAATTGTAAGACAACACTTATTATAAATTATTAATTTGTTTGAACATTTTCTGAATTCTCCCAACTATCCACACATGCTTGCTTTACTAATGACGGGGATTTTTTTGTATCTAGACAATGATTATGTAAGAATCGCTAATGACAACTGTTAAAACTGGCCCATATTGATAGATATATACTTATATGACACGCTTACTTACTGTTCATATCATGTATTATACATGCCTCAGTACATTCTCACAGTACATGACTAAGTTCTAAATGTATCAATACAAAGGCCAGGTTCTCGTATATTAAGTGATTTTATCAAATTGAAAGGCACAAAGATACCCCAATCGTAAAATTAAATCTCTGATCATTTGGTTGTGAATTTCAGTCCTCTTGAATATGTCCCAATGATATCAACAGTGTAGTTCTCTAAAACAAACTCCTCAATACTATTTCCCAATCTACAGTATTTAAGTTGCAGTTGCTGTCATTCTTGCTATTACTGTTACTGTTTTTCGTCTTCTTCTTCTTCTTGCTCTTATTATTATAATAATAATAATAATAATTATTATTATTATTATTATTATTATTATTATTATTATTATTATTATTGTTATTATTATTATTATTATTATTATTATTATTATTATTATTATTATTATTATTATTATTATTATTACCACCAGACTTGCTGTTACAACTTAAGGACTGGTCAGTACCAGCAAACAGCACCAAATGCAGGTGGGTTCCTGCAGTATCATAAGACACTATACCCCAGGCAGTATCAGGCTGAAGACCAGAGAATGAAGGAATATTGCTGCTACAGAACAAACCTGTGTCACTTGTACTATGATATTCGACCGGTCAGTTCGTGCTATATCAGATTTCCGTTTTTCTTTGGTGAGTGCTACAGGTACCTCAAACATGTGCTTCAGAAACTCTGGGTAGTGGTTTCTACACTTCCTTTGCATGTCCCCTATCCTAGGTTTGATACATGATGTCCCACACCCTTGGTCCCTGATTCAATTTTTTTTCTTTGAATTTCCTCTGCTTCAATGACTGCCTCTGCTCCGAGTGTCAAGAACATGCATAATTGATTCACAGTGAAAGTTAGAAGGAAAACACCTTAGCGATTTTAGTGCAGACAGACATTGATTGGAATGAAATGCAGCAAAACTTTTATTTTGCAGATCTGCTGGATGCAATAGCATTATCTTGTCGACAAAAATTGTCGTAAATGAAAATGGTGCCGATCTGACCTCCTATATGGCCACCACAATAGCCATTTGGAAAATCTAATTATGGATACTTCTCCTAGATGGTTGATCATATCGACATTGTGCTTTCACCAGAAGACTTCTTATGATAACTAGTTGATCTTAAATTGAAATCGTGTGCATCTGATATCCAATAGGGCCACCATGACAACCATCTTGAAAATATTGTTATCGTAACTCCTCCAAAATGCAATGTCATATCAACATGGGGTTTTCACCAGATGACTTCCTATGATACCTGGCTGGTCCTAAATGAAAATGGTGCCAATTGTACAACCAATATGACTGCCACAACGGCTGTAGTGAAAATCTTGCTGTTGCTACTCCTCCGTAATGGATGGCCATATTGACATGGAGCTTTCACCAAAGGACTTCTAATGATGTCTACTTGGTCCTAAATGAAAATGGTGCCAATCTGACATCCAGACCAGTTAACCTTTAAATCTTTTTTTATGGATGAAGAATATCAGAGATGGTTTAAACACTCAGCATTTGAAAGGAATACATGATAGTATGTTGAATTCGTGGAAATTATTTACACCCAGTAGAAAATCAGTCCCTTCGAGAGACTCTTGTTATAACATTTGTAAACTTTTAAATAATGTTTTAAAATGTATTCATTTCAAATTTGTAAAATTGTTGTCTTACTTGCATAAGCACACTGAAATGTGTTACTTTCGTGGTAGCAACCAGATCAGCATCTGCATTAAAGTTTTGTGATAATGTTTTTGAACGTCAAGTACATAGGGATATATCATTGCATGGAGGAAGGTTTGAAATCCGGTTCTATGGAATGTTTGCTTTTCATTTTAATTATGATCAAATTTTAATCAGGTCTAAACTGGATTAGTCAAACATGTTATTCTTGAGAAGAACTAATTACATTCAATGTCTGTTGCAGCTTTTTTCTGGGGTGATCCCCATATTGAAACACTGGACAAAAAGAAGTTCACCTTCAATGGATGGGGAGAGTACACTCTAGTATCCTTGGAGACAACTAACACCACATTTAACCTACAATCCCGTACATCAAGAGCTACGAAGGCTGATGGAAACAATACAGATGCAACCATATTCTCAGCTTTTGCTGCAAAGGATAATCTTGGTGCAAATATTCATGTAGAGCTCAATGAAACCAAGGATGGTATGTATGTATATATGTGTGTATGTATGTTGGCATATCAGCACAATCCTTGCTATATAGTTCTGAATACGTTTAGTCATCTGCCTTTCTGTTATATTTTATGATTATCAATGTATTGAGATTTCATGCAGTTGGGTTAGGTAAATACTTAAGTTGGAAGTACAGATCTAAACGTATGACCAGTTAATTGAAATTTGCACAACATTAATACAAGACCAAATATTTTGTTATTTTAAAGTGTTTCAAAAACTTATATACAGCAACAAAAAAATTAATAATTACCTCTATTAAAGTTGTTTTTAGTTCATCAGGATATTTTGTGGCATACTGTTAAATAGCCTAAGGTTATTGTGACTTTCAGACTAATATGTCATTTTGATTTGAAAATCTGTTGCAACTCGATTAGGTTGATGCAATGTGTTATTATGTTTACTAAATTTACTCAATTTCAAAATGAAACGACTTATTTATTGGGATATATTTACATGGCAACATGAAATGACTCAATCATTTGGATATATTTACATGAAAAATGAAATGACCCAATCATTGGGATATATTTACTTGACACAATGAAAGTATTTCACCTGCATCTTTGTGCCACTCGTAGCTTTATTATATATTTAATCACGTTTTCCATAAACAATATTATTGTAGGCTTATATGAAAAACAGTGATCTTTGCAGTTTCGTTACCTTTGTTTCATTTTAACAAGCAGATATCATTAAAAATATCCTTAGCTGTCAAAAATATTGTAACAGCATCTCATCTAGGACAAAACACCATTGAATCCCATGCATGTATAAAATCTTGTCACTGTTTACTCTGACAAACTTACTGCAGACTGATCTTCAAGTTAATTTAATGGCCTAAAAATATGTGTAGATCCAGTAGCCTGACCTACCCTACTTTTAATGCCCCAACCCTATAACTTTTCATCACATATATACACACATACACACACAAATCAGTACCAAACATGCCCAGTTTATCACCTCCAAACCGGTAGCTTTAGATTGGAATATGTGACATGAGCTAACACTAGCGGGATAAAAAATAGTTTTAAAAAAAACAACTTAGTACCGATATTCCTACCCTGTCTTTTTTCACACCACTACCAGAGTCACGCATATTTTTATTAATTGGTCTAACTTAAAGAATTTCTGAATGTAAATAGGTTGAATAGTCTTCTACTTTAAGTGTTATTCCTTTGCATGCAATTACAACTTACGTACACATATTACTGTTGATGTCAGTTGAATTGACTTCACAACATCTTGAATTTAGTTTAAAAGTTTATGAGAAAGTAGTTAGCTCACCTTGTCAAAAGGTCACATGAGCTCATGGTATTGGCCTGCATTTGTCACGTGTTTTAAGTGACTTATTTTATTTCATCCATCATAGCCCTGTCAACATATCCTATCTTAGACCGCTTTCTAAAAATTAGAAACACATAAAGCACCAGGTTCCATCAATTTTGAAAGAGATCATGCTGCACGAGGGCCTTTAAAGTTTGATAAAGATTCCAAGCTTTAAAACATTGATGTGATGCAGTTGAAAGGAATCGTTCTAAATTAAACAAGGGCCATTAATTACTCTGTAAAATGTTGCTAGAAAACAGAAACAAAATAAACTTGACATTGGAGTTTTTCATGTAATGTTTCATTTCAAATTTGATTTCAATCCATGAAGCTTATCTAATGTTATTAAGCAAAAAGTTAAGGGCAGAGTTTATGATTGATGTTACAAGGTAGGATGGATGTACAAACATATATATGGCCTTGACACAAAAAAAGACATCTCGACGACCTCTCAGCAGAGTTTGTTACAATTTGACTGGGAGCATCCTGGCATCACGTTTAAACAAATTAAGTTTCTTTGTCATCAAACACTAAAAAAGAAAAGCGTCAGAACAGCTTATTCTCATATAATCCTCTAAACACTCTTGAACTTAAGTGCCTTAGTTTCCCATCATCAAAGCCTTGGTGTTTTGTAAAAATGATTATCTGCCATCAAATCTAGCCTCTGTTATTGAAAAAACTTAAAGACATTTTTTTTCAGTCTCAAACAGCTTGCATAACAGAATGTCACGAAATCTGACAGAGAGTAGTTAGCAGTCCTATCCTTTCGTTTTTGTACAAATGCTTATCTCCCATTCCCAAAAACATTCAAAAAAACTTTCAAAAATAGCTCAGCAGAGTTAACTGATATCATTCATTTTATTTGTATTTTTTAATTGTTTATTTGTGCGTGATAATTTAATGAAAATTTAGATATGCTTGCATCATTATTTGCTGATGTGTCGCGAGTCACATTTAGGCCACATATGACGTTTTTAACAGTAATACCAAGATGGATGTACCATATTTTACGCGCAGTGCTCTTATTCATCAGAGCTATATATATAGATATTGTATCTGCGCAGTTTATACAAGTTCACTAAAACACGCAAATAAAGATTTAATGCAATCAAATTTCCCAAAACAATTTAATTTTAACCATTTAATCTTAATCCAAAGTTATTATCGTATTGCTCCTGCGACAAGCACAATCGATATTGTATGATGACTCATTCGATCAATAGAAAATAAACTTAACCAATCAGTTCAAGTTCCAGATATTGCATGCACACTTGAAACGAACACACGAGAACACTCATTCACGTAGAGCCATATAATCGAGCACACCCAAAATTCATTTTGGTCACTTAGCGTATAACATATTCAAAAAGACATGAATAATGTCTTGACGAATACGACTCAAAAAGAGCAATTTGTTTCAAACCAGGGAGTCAATCTGATTAAAATTGCAATCAACTTATAATAAGTAGATCTGCTGCATATATGAGATCATGCTCTGCTGACCTTGTGACTGACCAATCAAATCACGGCGTTCACGTTTCTGAAACTGGAAAAAAGTAATTTTAAACATATAATTAGTTAAAAACAACTCTCCTCAACACGAAATGTAATGCTCTTTTGAGAGGCTACTCAAATAAGCGAACCTCGAATCCCAAAGGTCACCAGAACACGAACTTATATTGGGGTCTCTCATATTCCCATTATGTGGGACATCTCAATTGACCAGGGAATATAATACATAATATGTAAACTTCTTATCTAGAGCTTTTGTTCGTTCCTAAATCACATTGATAGCATTTTTAAATTATAATTATACTCTAAACATTCTCGCATCACACATATTTTTAGCAAATCTTTAATTATAACATTTGAATGAAATGAAATTTTAGCAAATTAGTGATTTCCAAAAATATAAATTTTCGGTAGTATTGCTTTTTGTAATAAAATGTGGTGACTTTGTTCCAGCACATGAGGAATATTACAGAGAAATAGAAATGGAAATTTATAATTAAAATAGCAATAATCAGCTGTAATTAATTTTAAATAGTGATCTGCAGTAGCTAAGTTCGTAGAGCATGTGACTCGTTATCCAGTTGTTACGGGTTCAATAAAAGCGCCTCAGTGTGTCTTTGGGAGAGGCACTTAGCTCCCATTTCTTTGAGCAATATATAGCCAATAATGTGTTAAACAGTTAAAAGTGCCGTTTGAACTAACAAACCAGCCAACCAATCACTTTAAACAACAGTCATGCCCACAGGTAATTTCTTCTCACTTCTTTGTTTGACACTTTTAGTATAACATTGTGTTGACGAAATGATGGATACTATAAGCTAACTGCAGTTAAAACATTTTATCGCATACATATAATGTTGTCAAAATTATAGCAAAAATCAGACACCTCACGAAATTTGCTAAAATTGTATGCACACTAATATTAGAATTTAAAATACATTAGAAGTATTTTAGTGAATCTACTAAATAACGAATATTTGCTGCATCCAATTTTGAAAAAATGATGATAACCGAATATTTTATCTTACTGTTTATGTATTTATATTTTATTTTTAGCCATCTGTAGTACCATCTTTTTTTTAGTCAAGATTCTTATGACTTCAGTTTTAGATGAAAATTCACGAAACCAGGTAGGATAGTTATTCCATAATTTAAAGTAGTGTGACACAAATTGGGTTTCCAGCTCTGCCTTACCACCACCACCACCTCCCCTTAGGCCCCATGAAGGGTCCAAAGGTCAGAAGCGAAAAGTGCAATTGCTGCCACAATATATTAGAATGAAATCTTGTACATTATATATGGAATTGAAAACCCTGGACATGATTTTTCAAACATACAAATTCAGATCTTCAGCCGATATTGGCTCCTGGGCCTATCTTTAATACTAGGGACATGGCCTTTGGATCATAATTTGGAAACTATCAAGATCCCCACTCTATAACCACATATACACTTAGTGTGCATGAAAAGACAAACTCAGATGTGCAACAAACATTGATCCCTGGATCTATCATTACCCCAGGGGCCTAGTCCCTGAGTTATGACTTGGAAACTATTAAGATACCAATGCTGTAGCCAGATATACACTTACTGTGTATAAAAAGATGCATTCTGATGTGCAATTAATATTGGCCCCAGATTATATCCTTGCTCCAAAGGACTTAGCCCTTGGATCATAATTTGGAAACTAATACGATCCCCACCTTATAACCAGATATGCAATTAATATTTATGTGAAAACAAATTCATATTTGCAACTGATGCTGGTCACTGGACCTTTCCTGACTCCCTGATACTTAGCTTCTGGGTCAAAAATTGAAAACTATTGAGATCTCTACCCTGTTATGATACGTAGAATTTGGGTATTTCCATAGTATAACTGGAAATGTACACTAACTGGGAATGCATAGATGAATTCAGATATGTATCTGAGACTGTTCTGTGGGTCTATTCAGTTCTCACCATCAGGCCTTTGGGCAAGGCTTTGAACTCTACTTACATCAGCATGATATAAACCTTAAAATTTTGCTGTGCTGGAAGAAACACCAAAACCAAACTTTCGCAGTCCCCCCCCCCCCCAGCAAGTTAGTTACTGGGTCATTTCTTGTGTTGTTACATGAAATCCCCATCATCCAATCATACATATACTTAATGGGATATGAATTGACAAAATACATTTATGCAGATATCAGTCCCTTACTCAAGAGGCTCAGATAAGTTGGTATAGGTTCAAAACAATTTAATGTTGCGATTTGTGTTTTACATTTGTAACAATGTTGTGATTTTAAGGTATAAAAAAAGCATTGCTCTCTTTCCATTTCCCACACATCAACTGCATTGTATGTCAACTCTTTACAGGTTTAATAATATATGCAAAATCAAACGAGAATGCCTCTTCTTTTGATGACTTTACCATTGACTTTGCCGACATGTCCAAAGAGTTTAGTGTGCAGGATGAATATCTTTCCATGTCCAGAGATGATGCTTCAAAGACCTTTACTGCTGTTTTCTCCTCAGGTAAGATAAAATCAAATTGCTTTGTTCAGAGTTGGAATGCATGTATCATCCAGATCTCTTTTGAGGAAATAAATTCAAAAAAATGTATTTATTATAGCAAATAATGTTTTTGCCTTATCACTTAAACTGTTAAACCTGAACTTCAGTCTTAAACAAAACAACAACAAAAAATTGATTGTAAAAAGTTATGTCATAAAATGTTTCTTAAGTAATAAAACAGAATTGGAAATACAACATTATTTAATGTTAGATTAATTGAAGGCATTACCCAAGAAAGTCTTGTAGGCCCTTTGGGGTCATGTTGAAATTCTGTTAAAATAAACATGTCAGTACTTAATCAGGAATAACCATTTTATTATCAACTGGTTCACAACTTATGAACTTATGTTCATTTTTACCGATTTTTTTCATGGCAGCTGAGGATTAGTATAAATCTTAATTAGGACTATGTTTGTGTAGAAAATAGATACTTACATTAAAAGAGGGAGAGTAAATTTACCAGTATCAAAATTATTGGATACTCATCAAACTCTATAACCTGTTTATTTTAAATGACCTTTGAAGGAATCTAGGTATCCTATGTGTATGATTTTCAAGGGAATGGATGATGTATATAAGTTGTCTGACAAGTCAAATGTATTTCATTTTTTTTAAAGCCACACACACTTACAGAATTACAGAATTATCACAAAAAATACCCCCCCCCCCGCCTGATTCATCTACCATATATAATCACTTTTAAGTCAAGTCTAACTGAAAACTGTACAGACCAAGATCTACCATCGGAATAATGAGCTGGCTGATCTGGGTATATGCAGTTTATTGGAGCCGTTGTGGCTCAGTGGTTAGCATGCCAGACTCAAGGTGGAAGGGTGGGATTTTAAATCCTACCATAGGACCATCCTGGGTCAGCTACATTGGTGCATTCATGGGAGGTCCACTGTTTTGATTGGAACGACAATGGTTTTTCTGTCTCTTTGTCTCCAGGACATGGAAATGTATCTTTCCATATTTGTTCAAATCCAACACTTCACTAAAAGAACCGAAAAAAAAGCAAATGCAATTCGTCCTTGGATGAATCAAGATTCACTGACGT
The DNA here is from genome assembly GCA_029931535.1 of Margaritifera margaritifera. NCBI lineage: Eukaryota > Metazoa > Mollusca > Bivalvia > Unionida > Margaritiferidae > Margaritifera > Margaritifera margaritifera. The sequence continues at coordinate 744,657 of JAQPZY010001577.1, forward strand.
TCTCCTTTCCACACAAGATCTACTTATTACTTATAAAGACTAGATTTGACATGCTCCAATTGAAGTGCATGCCATAGTGACTTTGGAACTCCCGGTCTACTTATTTAAAGTAGCCCTTCGGTCTATTTAATTTTAAATAGCCTCTTGGTCTACTTAATTTCAAGTAGTCTCTCAGATAAAGCATTCCATTTCGGGTTATATGACCTCGTACTACCCCATCAAATGTGTGCTGTGTGCTGTGTCAGATATCTTAGAATGCCTTCCACACAGTCACATACCCAGATATGATCTCAAACAGTTAAAGAAAAGCAGCTTTTCCTTTATTTACATAATGAGAACCAGTATTCAATATACTTTTATAACATGCCATATCTGTAGTTCTGATGATAGTTACTTTATGATTTGACGTTGATTGTGAAACGAACGTGTACATATGTTTAAAGGGAGCTTACTTAAAATGCACACATATGGACAAAGAGGTATAGCTTGTTTTATATTAGAAGAAGCCAATTCAACAAAGTGGAGGTGGATTAATTAAGAGAAGAAAAGGAAAACAAATACTAATAGAAGTTGATTTATTAAAAATATTTTCATTTTGATAGTATATTTAAAAAACCATACTGGATATATTTTTCATAGTATATTACATCTAATTTTCCATATAACTAAACCCATCACTAATCTTTATAATTACAATAGATTTCTTATGAGTGCACAGTAGCTCAGTGGTTAATATCCTGGACTCTTATGTTTGATTCTTTAACTAGACAAGATCAGCTGTCATGTTTTGTCTTTGGGCAAGACACTTTACTTTCATTGCCCAAGAAAAATTAAAACAGGCTTAGCCAAGCCAAACCAGAAATGTTGTTGTAGATCTCTGATACACACTAAATAAGTCTTACGAGTCTCATTTAGTGTTAGAGCTTAGAACTACCATTATAGGTGAAAGTCCTCAAGGCAGGCTAAGCACAACCAAATGAAAGTGTTGCGTGTCTCTGATACATACCAATAAATTACCTCCTAAGCATTTCGAGAGTATCAGTAACATGTCATTTGAATAAGAAACTTAGATTTGTATGCTTTCATGCAGTGATTTTGCAAATTGAATAGCTTGAAACATTGCTTTTTGGTTACCCTTACAGTTTTAAATTTTTTTATGTAGAACACTGTTATATACAAGTGACTGTATTCAAGTGAGACTTTAGTATAATATATTACTATATATTTTCAGTTTGCACCATATCTTACCTGCATTAGCACAAAATTACATCATTATCAGTGTGTAGCCTATCGTACCTGCATTAGCACAACATTACATCATTATCAGCTTGTATCCTATCTTACCTGCATTAGCACAAAGTTACATAATCATCAGTTTGCACCCTATCTTACCTCCATTAGCACAAAGTTACATCGTCAGCTTGTACAAAGTCATGAACATTTTCTTCACAGTAATACTCTTATTAAAACAAACTTGTGCCTAATGGAATCAATAGGAATACATCTTAATCTAATGGAACCATTAGGAATACACCTTACATCTAATGGAACCATTAGGAATACATCTTGCATCTAATGGAACCATTAGGAATACACCTTACATCTAATGGAACCAAAAGCAATGCATCAGAATGTAATTCGAAATAAATGCACACAGTTCAGTCAAGACCACAAAAGATGTCTAGAGTTTTGAGGAGTGTGTTAAGGAATTAATTTGGACTTTAATATTAGAGTTTTGAGGAGTGTGTTAAGGAATTAATTTAGACTTTTATATTAGAGTTTTGAGGAGTGTGTTCAAGGAATTAATTTGGACTTTAATATTAAAGATTTGAGGAGTGTGTTAATGAATAGATTTGGACTTTATATTGAAGATTTGAGGAGTGTGTTAAGGAATTAATTTGGACTTTTATATTAGAATTTTGAGGAGTGTGTTAAGGAATTAATTTGGACTTTTATATTAAAGATTTGAGAAGTGTATTCAGGAATAGATTTGGACTTTTATATTGAAGATTTGAGGAGTGTGTTAAGGAATTAATTTGGACTTTTATATTAGAGTTTTGCGGAGTGTGTTAAGGAATTAATTTGGACTTTTATATTAGAGTTTTGAGGAGTGTGTTCAAGGAATTAATTTGGACTTTAATATTAAATATTTGAGCAGTGTGTTAATGAATAGATTTGGACTTTATATTGAAGATTTGAGGAGTGTGTTAAGGAATTAATTTGGACTTTTATATTAGAATTTTGAGGAGTGTGTTAAGGAATTAATTTGGACTTTTATATTAAAGATTTGAGAAGTGTGTTCAGGAATAGATTTGGACTTTTATATTGAAGATTTGAGGAGTGTGTTAAGGAATTAATTTGGACTTTTATATTAGAATTTTCAGGAGTGTGTTAAGGAATTAATTTGGACTTTTATATTAAAGATTTGTGGAGTATGTTAAGGAATTAATTTGGACTTTTATATTAGAGTTTTGAGGAGTGTGTTAAGGAATTAATTTAGACTTTATATTAGAGTTTTGATGAGTGTGTTAAGGAATTAATTTGGACTTTTATATTAATGATTTGAGAAGTGTGTTCAAGGAATTAATTTGGACTTTTATATTAAATATATGGGGAGTGTGTTAAGGAATTAATTTGGACTTTTATATTAGAGATTTGAGGAGTGTGTTAAGGAATTAATTTGGACTTTTATATTAGAGTTTTGAGGAGTGTGTTCAGGAATTAATTTGGACTTTAATATTAAAGATTAGAGGAGTGTGTTCAGGAATAGATTTGGACTTTTATATTGAAGATTTGAGGAGTGTGTTAAGGAATTAATTTGGACTTTTATATTAGAATTTTGAGGAGTGTGTTAAGGAATTAATTTGGACTTTTATATTAAAGATTTGTGGAGTATGTTAAGGAATTAATTTGGACTTTTATATTAGAGTTTTGAGGAGTGTGTTCAAGGAATTAATTTGGACTTTTATATTAGAGTTTTGAGGAGTGTGTTCAAGGAATTAATTTGGACTTTTATATTAGAGTTTTGAGGAGTGTGTTCAAGGAATTAATTTGGACTTTTATATTAGAGTTTTGAGAAGTGTGTTCAAGGAATTAATTTGGACTTTTATATTAGAGTTTTAAGGAGTGTGTTAAGGAATTAATTTTGACTTTTATATTAAAGATTATAGAAGTGTGTTAAGGAATTAATTTGGACTTTTATATTAGAATTTTGAGGAGTGTGTTAAGGAATTATTTTGGATTTTTATATTAGAGATTTGAGGAGTGTGTTAAGGAATTAATTTGGACTTTTATATTAGAGTTTTAAGAAGTGTGTTCAAGGAATTAATTTGGACTTTTATATTAGAGTTTTAAGGAGTGTGTTCAAGGAATTAATTTGGACTTTTATATTAAAGATTTGAGGAGTGTGTTCAAGGAATTAATTTGGACTTTTATATTAGAGTTTTGAGAATTCATGTAATAATTAAAAGTTATAATATAACTAGCATTCTGCAAACATTTTAAGAGATTTTGTTTATATAAAAGTATGGTCTCCATTAATTGTGTTTGTGATTATTTAAGGCATATCACTGAACATATCAGTTGGTGTTCAGATGCTCTCCGTCAGCGTGGTGCTACCTACAGAATTCAAAGGACAGCCGAAAGGTCTGCTTGGAAACTTTGATGAAAACCCTGAAAATGATTTTAGATGTCCCAATGGTACAGAACTGGCTTCCAATATCTCTGAGCGACAAATATTTGACTATGGACAAACATGTAAGCTGCTTTTGTGTGTTTTGGTTGTTGCTTTTAAACCAGGTTTCGAAGCTTGTTGTGTAATTTTTGCTTATTTACAACCCCCATGTATATTAAAGGCAATTCAACATGAAGCAACTATTAAATAAAAAGATTCATATGTCAATTTTGTATTCATTTTCTCTTTGACTTAGATATAAGTGTTTAAGAAGAATCACACAAGAACTTTAACGTTTATTTATTGACTTGTATGTCTTAATTGGTTGATTGATTCATGTATTGATTGTGGGGTTTTTATGTAATTTTCAATTTTGTGATCATGTTAAGAAGCATTCGTTTTGTATTATTAATCAATAGAAACATGGAAAACTCGTTGTTCATCTGATTAGAATGTCATTTTGTATGTTACAGGGGAAGTTATTGGCAATGAGTCAGTGTTCCGATATCTCCGAGGAAAGAACCACTCAGACTTTCATCGTAGTGACTTTATTCCCAAGTTTCTAGATGAAGCAAATTCAAGCAAGGTGAATGAAGCAAAAGAAGAGCTGTGGTGACACCAATCAGGAGTGTATATTTGATCTTGTCTTCACTGAGAATGAGGCTGTTGCAAACAACACTCGCAACATTGAAAACCAAGCCTTAAAAAGCCAGAGTGAGCTTGGTTAGTTGCCTTAGTTACTTTTGGTTGTTTTCTATCCATATTCATAAAACTATTCAGTACAAAACTGATCATGAACTCTTTGGATATACAATGGTCTCTCTTTTAAAAGACCCCCTCTTCTGCAATGAGAACATGGCTAAAAGGGGATGGCCTCCAGTAAAAGGGAGATAATGGTAAAATATATACTCTTTCAATGTGGCATCTAATACAGAGATTGCTTCTTTTCTTTCTTCTTTCATTCGAGTCCATAAAGCAAGGAAAAGAATAATAAAAAATTGTATATATAATGAAGTTATAAATATCAGAATTTTTGGACTTAATTCTCATAACGATCTAAAAATACAAAATGTAGGTGCTGACTATTCTGATGCTGTTTTAGTCACCATTTTGAGATGGGCAACTAATTGTAAACCCCTGGGTTGGGATAGGAACTGGAGAGTTGGAGGTAAGATTGTTAACTGAATTGTGTCTGTACTGACTGAGAGAGGATGATCTTAGAGTGCCTGATGTTTCTGGAAGATGAGTTCATGATAATGTAGGTTTAAGATCCGTCATATAGCTTTTGGGGTGGAGTTGGGTTATATAGTTCATGGGTAATATATTGGTGTGGATATTTTGTGCTGGCTTTAATGTCTACTGCTTATTATTGCAGAAAAAGTACAATAATGTTAACCTCAAATAATCAAACTGGAATAAATTATTTTTTGTAAACAGTTCAACAAGTTTGAATCCATCTGATGATTTTATAATGAATCTGAAATTAAGATATGAATTAAGATAATGAAGAAATTAAGGTAGGGTTGGGTTATATATTTCATGGGTAGTATGCTGGTGTGGATATTTTGTGATGGCTTCAGTGTCAAATGTTTATTATTGCAGAAGAACCACAATAATTTCAACCCGCAATAATCAAAATAGAATCAACTATGTAAATAGTTCAACAAGTTTGGATCAATCTGATGATTTAATTATGAATCTGCAATATATGAATCCAAAATATTTTACCATCTCCTGATGAGTTCACATAAATGTGGTTCTGTACAATTATTATTATTATTATTTCAGAAAATGATGTTCCACAGATTTCTGGAAATAGCACGGTATATGCCTATGTTCAAAAGAATGTGACGGTCAATGTGAATGGCTCTGATAATGGAGGTTTATCATTTAAATTTCTAGAGAACACAGCCAATGCTTCAGTCAGATTAATTAATAACGACAATAGAACAGTAACTGGACTTGTTTCATTTTATTTGAATGATATGAATCCTGTATCAGTAAGGTAAGTACCACCAGGTCATAACTATAAATTAATTATTGCAGACATGCATTTTTTACCTGTGGACACAATTTTGATGGATAGACAGATGAATTGACTGGAGATAGAGAGAGAGATATATAATTTCAGCATGATGTTGCTTTTGAAGTATTTTATTTTTTTTTTGTCCTTTTTTGTGTGGGAAAGCATATGTATATATATATATATATATATATATATATATATATATATATATATATATATATATACACATATATTATATTGTTTTGCACTGAACAATCTTGTTAAAGGTACACATACATTTATCATTGTTACAAATAATCACAGTGTACTCTAGAATGTGCAATTGTGAGATCAGCAGTGATTGAAAATCGTGTACAATATTTTCAAGTCTTACCTTTATTTCTTCACAAAACCTTACCTTTGTTTAGATAATTCCCCCTTTTCTCAAATGAAAGAAAATCCCCCCCCCTTACAACATTTTCAGTTCTAGAATAGAACCTGTCAAATGCTAACACAGTAATTTTGTTCAGAATTTGAACAGTGAGGGAAATGTTTTTGCTCAGGTGGTGAAACAAAAGAACAGTTTTTGTACATGAAACCTAGGATATTAGCAAGAAAGTTGCATTAAGCTACAAATGTCACCAGCTGCCTCTTTGTAACAAGAATAGTGCTAATTTATTGTGGTGAGTACATCAGTCATCTGTAGTCAATTGGTCATTGAGTTTAAATTAGTGGATGTTGCAGTAGATATGTATCCATGTATATTTTCTTTCTTTACATCAGTCTAACTGTGGAAGATAGCCATGGCGTACAGGCCCCTGCCCTGGACCTTACTATATTGGTGTGTAGCGGCTGCTCTGACCACGGCAACTGTAGCTTCACACAAGAAAGGGAAGACAATCGATCAACAACACATTTTAAATATGTTACTTGTAATTGTAGTCCATACTGGGAAGGTAACTAAAATATTGTATGTCCCTACATGCGAGCGGAATTAGCATATAGTGTTACCCTTGTCTAGACAAGTTTTGCTTACAGGTCAGGAAATTAATATATTGCAAAAGGCAAAGGATGATGTGGCTTTCATGTTCTTTCACTTCTTCTTCAAATACGTTAGCCAATTATAACACATTAGGATTACAAACACTACCTTGCAAATCGTGTCATGCAAAGCTTGTCTGTAGCAATGAAAGTGCTACAAGTCATTTTTCCATCTAGGTGGAAGTCGGACAAAAGTGATATGCATTGGCTATAGAGATTGGCACCAAGCCCAATCCGTACATGCTCTTTTCATAATGTCCTTGTGCCTTTACATCATGTGAGTGACTCTGTATAGTTTTGTCTCAACAGGGATATACACTCCAGTTATATTTCTGTTTATTTCTTGCTATACTTCTGTCATAGATGAGAGGTTCCGGATGGCCGAGTGATCTAAGCTAATAGCAATGGACATACCGGCACAACCCGTTGCTGGTTACAAGGATATGTCATGGGATAGCAAGTATCGGGCTTTCACATCATATGTCAGTCATCTACAGGCAAACTAGCTTTGACACAGCATTGAACTACACCTGTGGCTCTTGTGACTTAATACAGAGATCTATTTCCCAGTATAACCAATTCCGGGCTTCATGACCCAGTAACTCCAGTCCTGGCTTCATGACACAGTATACCCAGTCCTGGCTTCATGACACAGTATACCCAGTGCTGGCGTCATGACGAGCATCAGCTCTAATTAGGACGTCTTTATTCCTGGTACTGGCATCGAAGAACAAACTTCTTTGATCTAGAAATGGTCTTCCAGAAGTGTTGCAAACCAACACTTGACAGTACCCGCACCGGCTTTGTCATGAACTGGCCACATACGATACTTGGTCCAACGATGTCCAGAGAAGACTCATTCTTTGGTACATTGATTGAAGAAGTTTTCCCGGGAAATTCCATTCAGAGAAACGGTATACTAACTCAGAGCTAACTACCAGGATGACGTTGTGAGAAAGCACCATGTGAGTTATATTGAAGATCAAGACATGAAATCCCTTGCTTCACTTCATCTCCACATGGATTTCCTTCTCAAGGGAAGATCACTTGTACATGTTTTCCACCGAGGTGTGCAGATGTTGAAAAAAAAAAAAAAAAAAGCTTGAGAACGCTGAATTTACAAGGTAGTGATTGTACTCCCAATGTATTATGACTGGGTAATTAATTATCAAAGAAATGTATTTTATTCCAAAAAGTGTTTTCAGCACCGGAGTTTTAAGTCAGATGCTTGTTATAAATTTTGTTAATTCATTTATTTTGGTGGGCATCAATTTCCATGGTTTTGTGTCAGTACTTACCATATATACTTGCTTATAAGTTGAGTGCAACTGCAGACAGCACAGATCCCGATCAGCCATCACATAATGTGCCAGCAGAGCTGGGTCTATCCAGTTTGTTACGAGTAAAAAGTGGAACAAACACTGTAGACCCTGGTCAGTGGATGCATTATGTGACAGCAGATAAGGATCTACGTTTTTTGCAGTTGAACTTACAATAGAGCGATGGATTTAGGAAGGGGTTCTGTTGTTTTAGAGAAGGATCATTTTTCATTGGATCTTTAAATTGGTTGTTTTTAGCAATGACAGTATAAAACAATGGGTACTTCATGAAAAATAGTGACTACAATGATCACAAGAAACAAGGTATACGTAGATATAGATCAGCAACTAATTTATTTGGTTTTCCAAGACTTTTTGTAATTCTTGACCAGATATATGCAACCTTCGGTGACCTGGTTTTATCCGCTCATTTACATCATAGGATGTGGCTTTAAAAAATGCTTATCTAGCCCGTGTCTAGAGGAAGTTGCACATGCCTGCTCAACACTGAAATGTCTTGACAAGATAGACTTGTCATTAAATGTCCTTACTTATCCTGGACTACTCCACTTTAATTAATGATACTTTAGTTAATGACTCATACTACCGGACAAAATGGTCCTACAAAAGTGTAGTTTGCACACTACAGGTAATGAATGTGAAATAGATTTGGATGGATGTGCCACCAGACCGTGTTCTTCACTAAGAAATTGTACAGACAATCCTGCTCCTGTCCATGAGATGCTGAATCAAACCTACAACTGTTCCTCCTGTCCCACTGGCTATATGGATGGTGTAGAAGACCCTGCTAAGTGTATAGGTAAATACTGTCATTATCATCATCATCATCATTAATTTCATCATCAAAAATCTCATTTCTTGGCGTGCATCTACTTTATCACACACTACCATTTCTGTTCCAAAATGATTTGGGCCATTGCTTGTGGTTCTCGAAGATAGTGTGATACTGTATTCATGTTTGCACAGGTGCATATTACATTATTATCCATGACTAAGTGTACATTAACCCAAATCCACCAACTTCAATAGTAAATTTGTGCAAAGGTTGGTTAAAAAGAGAACAAAACCGTATATATATATATATATATATATATATATATATATATATATATATATATATATATATACATACATACATACATACATATAATTACTGTTAACAGTACTTTAGTGCAAAAATATGTCTTTTTATAAGCCCACACCCTACTGTATCAAAACTTTACCTGCACATTGCTCTTTGCACAGGAGAAATAATGTACTTAGTTTGTGAAAATGCATAATTAAGTTTATTTTATTCTTCATGAGTAGCAAAAGTTTGATCACAGTATTAAGAAGACGGACATTAACAACTGACATTTATCTTATATAATTTACCTAGTGAATAAATATTTTTGTATGCATTAGTTTTAGTATTAAGGTTAATGGTCAATTGCAATACAACTATTATAATGGTTTAAAGGTAGAAATGACATTTGGGAATTTGCATGCATTGACATTCAGTTCATCGGTCCATGTGCATGTGAAGCACGTGAAATGTAGGTCACATGACAGTTCAGAAACACCATTCTAAATAGTAAAACTCGATATAGTTTTATGCTGATCAGGGAGTCTGAAAAGTATTTTATCAATGATCATGTGATTGTAATCCAGCTAACAGTAGAATTGACTTTGTGTTACTTATATATTTTGTATTGTAGATATAAATGAATGTAATGCTACTCATGGGTGTAACCAGACCTGTGTTAACACAGAAGGGAGCTATTACTGTACCTGCAACAGTGCATTTAGATTACACTCCAATGGAAAAGATTGTCAAGGTACCTATATTGCTTTTTAATACCTGGTTATGCATTTTGCTGCCCTCATCCACAAATGTATATGTCCAGCTTTTTTAATGCCCCAACTTGAATACCATTTTTCGGCCATTACAGCAATTTTATAGAATACGTTTTTGAACTTTTTGCTGTCGTCAGGATCAGAATTTGTTAAGCAGAAACTCAGCAGAGTCTTTTTCGTGGCTTAAAATTCTGACCATCGGTTGGAGTTTATCTATTGCACATTAGTTAATATGATGGATTCTATTAATCATACCTCACGTGACTTTAATCCTACCTCATGTGAGTACTATCTTACCTCATGTGAGTATTATCCTACCTCGTGTGACTATAATCCTAATTCATGTGAGTTTAATCCTACCTCATTTGACTATAATCCTACCTCATGTGAGTATAATTCTACCTCATATGAGTAATACCCTACCTCATGTAACTATAATCTTACCTCATATAATCCTACCTACCTAATTGACGCTTCACTACTCTGACTAGTTTATGCAACATCATCATGAACATGACATCCCATTATCTGCTATTTTTCTATCGATTTAATTTTAGAACTTATCTGTCTGTGTTGAGACCATATTTCCAAGTTTAGAGTGTTTACCAAAACTTTCATGCTTTTTTCTAGAGATCAGACATTTTCAATAGAAACTTTCTAGTATCAGTGCTTCAGATTTACCAATGGGGCACCATTTTATTACGTACCCATTAAATCTTGCATGATTGATTGGGCATTTACTGCTGATTTTATGTATGCGCATTTCTGTCTTGAACACTCAGAGTGAAACTATTTAGGTGTTTTCACTGACATCTGCATGTCGATTTTAGAAGATGCACTGGATCATCTAACTGTTAAAATTGCCAGTTTGGGTTGTGTTTCATTCACCATTCATATTTTGAACTATTTGGAAAGTGTTAAAAAGGGGTATTAAAATACCTCACAGTTATATTCACATTTCGTTCCAAGTATGGGGAAAGAACTTGCTTGATTTGGTGTACAAAAATGTATCAGCTTGACAGACCTGACATATATCCCTACAGCATATCAAATGTGTTCTTTCCACCAACTCAGAACAGAACAGATGTAGTTTTATGCATGTGAGGATCCTAAAATACTAATGGATGTGACAAATGTACACAAAAACATGCAAGCTATCACGGAAACATTAAACTGTTTCATGGATATATTAAATAACATTTCCTGCAAGATTTTTTGAAACTGTAAGTGAAATTATATCATCTGCTTTACTTTGCATATCATAATGAAATTTATTCATAATATAGGTCTCATTTATGAAATTTAAAAATGTATTTTCAGACATAGATGAGTGTAAATACTAATGTATGTATCAAATGTACCAAAAACCATTAAAGCTATCATGGAAACATTAAATAACCTTTCCTGTCAGATTTTTTGAAATTATACGTGAAATTCTATCATCTGCTTTACATATCATTAGGAAATTAATTCATAATGTATGTCTCATGCATGACATTTTGACATGTATTTTCAGACATAGATGAGTGTAAAGAAAAGACTTCTGGGTGTGATCAGGAATGTAATAACACATATGGGGGATATATTTGTGGCTGTAAACGTGGATACACGTACAACAACACAGATCAAGCATGTGTACAAGGTCAGAAATTATTTTCATTATACGTGTTATAGAATGACAAATATTTGATTGATATGTATTTATTTGAAAACAAAATATATTTGCCTTGATGGAAGGTTATTATAGATGATCTATATGGCGACTTTCCACCACGACTGGCTAGACAAAAAATAATTTTAACGAAATGTATTTTGTTTTCAAATGAATACATATTAGTTCAATGTGACATCAGTGTGCATGTAAACTCTCTAGATTAACATCAAAGTTAAAATGTTTTACTTAGCTAAATTTAAGGTGAGCTTGATACAAACTGTGTTGGGTGTTAATATATTCTGAAGACAAACTAACATTGTAGTTTTCAGGATTATGATTTTAAAGATAATCATTTCATAATTCATAGCACCTTTGGAATATGTTGTAAACAAGAGAGGGAAATAAGTATTTCTAAATAAAATATTTTTTTTGACGTGGCATACTAATTTATTTTTTGTTTTTGGTTTACTGTGTAAGATTAGTACACTATAAAACACACCTCGTTTAACATCTTGGATGAAACGAAATGAAAAGAAAGATGTCAGTGAAGAAAATCAGTATTTTTATTAATTAATTTGTCTCGAGATAAATACATTTAACGGCAGAGGGCATACCCAAAGAGCAGAGGGGATGAGTTCAGACCGAGAAAATGACATTTTTAAGGGTCTTGGAGGGGCACCTATTTCCAAGTAGAAAGAGGATTATGGGAACATAGTAGTTGTATTATGATTTATGTTAACAATCTGAACACATTTATTGTGAATGTGCATGGTGTTTATGTGCATAGTGGTTTTTTAAAATGTTATCTCAGATATAGACACAAAAAAACAACAACATGGTAACAAATACATGTGTAAGTCTAACTGTAAGGTAATAAAAGTCCCAAATATACAAGGGTAACAAGATACATGTGTAGGTCTGATTGTATGGGTATAGAAAGTCCCAAATATACAAGGGTAACTAGATACATGTGTAGGTCTGATTGTATGGGTATAGAAAGTCCCAAATATACAAGGGTAACAAGACACATGTGTGGCTCTGACTCTATGCGTATAGAAAGTTCCAAATATACATGTGTAACAAGATACATGTGTAGGTCTGACTATAAGGGTATAGAAAGTCTCAAATATTGATAGGTAACAAGATATATGTGTAGGTCTGACTATATGGGTATAGAAAATCCCAATTACACACGAGTAACAAGGTACATGTGTAGTCCTGACTATCAGGATATAGAAAATCTCAAATATTGCTAGGTAAATAGATACATGTGTAGGTCTTACTATATGGGTATAAAAAGCCCCAAATATACAAGGGTAACAAGGTACAAGTGTGGGTCTGACTATATGGGTAGAGAAAGTCCCAAAGGTACATGGGTAACAAGATACATGTGTAAGTCTGACTATATATGTATAGCAAATCCCAAAAGTACATGGGTAATAAGACATATATGCAGGTCTGATTATAAGCATATAGAAAGTCCCAAATAATAAGATACCTACCTTATTACAATCCATGTAGATTTTATTTTTGATGTGAGAAAGATAAGGATTGAAATGCGGCACCTTGGATATTTATTTGATGCTTCTTAATGTGCATTATATGAATATATATATATATATATATATATATATATATATATATATATATATATATAGTCATACTTATTCAAGTTCAGATTCATACGTTTCTTTTATTTTAATAAGTAAAGAAATCATATTACAGTAAAACGGGTTTATAAAGTGCATTCAGTGGACAAGGTTTGTCCTTTGTCAATAGATGTTTTTTATAAGTAGGCTAATTAATATGTACTAAGTGAAATTAGGAGATTATAAATAATGGCTTTTATATGCAGGTGTCATTTGTATGGAGGAGTCCACTAAGGCAGGTTTTACTGAATACCCCTCTTCACTGAGTTATTATTATGTCCATTTTTTGTTGTAGTGAATGAAACAATTTGTCCGCATAAGAATTGCAGTGGAGCGCATGGTTGTACTATAAATGAAGCAGGTCAAGAAATATGTTTCTGTCGATCTGGGTATCAGCTGACAGTTACAGATCTGTGTGAGGGTAAGCTGCATTAATTAACAATCTTCTTTTTGCCTCACCTGCAAGAAAATGTTGCAGAAATCAAACCATAATTGTTACAATGTCCATTTGTCTATCATCACCTGTTTTGGGTAAAAAAAAATGTGTTCAAAAGGGTTATCTGTCATGTTTCCAACAGCTGCATCTGCACATCAGGGGGAAAAATCTTCTAGTAGAAGAGAGGCAGAAGAAGGTGAAAGGTCAAGACCATAGTGGACTTGCTTTATTGACTTTGCATTCCTTTAGTATACTTTAAGACCCAGATTTCACCAACATAAGTCTCAAAGTAAAGTTTCAACTTGGTCATAATTTACTCAAAACTTTCAGCCAATCAGATCACTTGATTTCGAGATTTAAGTTTAAATCCTAAGATAAGTTCTGTTGGTGAAATCCAAACCAGTGGACACTAATTTAAAGACTTTATAGTGCACTTGAATGGAGGAAATTATAACAACTAAAAGTGTTGAGGCTGGGCCCTCACATCTTTACATTGTATAAATGTACAGTTAACTTTATTTATAGTAGCATTCTTTTAAACAGAATATTTGCTTTGCAATAAAGGAATATTGCAGCAAACATAATAATGAATTGTTCTTAAAATGGTACTATTTATCTTACAACATTAGCACTGAATGTTGATAACGAATATAGTCTGTATAAAGTGATCTTAACAACACACTGGGCAAAGGTACGAATCCCATTGACAAGATGTTAATCCTATTTAAGACTTGATCATCAAGACCTGATATCTAGACCACGGAGGGCTTTTTTATATGACTGAGAACTCACTAGCCAAGAAGTCAGGTGGAGACAATCTATTGGCCTTTGTTTGTTTAATAAGGTCAATCAGAACTAGATAAAATAAATCCAAGACTTTCAGACGCTGACTGATTTAATGCAATCTGTTCAGAGTAATTAGAGAGTAATATTGGGGAAAATATATTTATATAATCATGACGATTTCACAGCGCTCAAATCTTAAAGATAGATACATATGCCAAACTGTGAAAAAAGAGAGCTAACTCATGTTAGAGGTTGTCATATGGGTGCTGCTCACCAAGAGAGCTAACTCATGTTAGAGGTTGTCATATGGGAGCTGATTAATTATCAAACATAGTGCACATATACAGAATAACGTAAACAATATATAGCAATTAACACCATTGTAACATAGATGTATTAATGCCTTTCAATTTGTAGACTATACATAGCCGCAGATGTATTAGTTTATGGTTTTGTCTGTATACCTCTGCTATCTTCAGAGTTAGGGATTTTGCATATTAAACAACAGTTCCAATGATTAATTGCTGGCTTGCTTTGGCCCTTATCTATTTATCCATTAAGCCGTGTATCTATCTATCTATCTATCTATCTATCTATCTATCTATCTATCTATCTATCTATCTATCTATCTATCTATCTATCTACTGTTATAGGGAAACTTCAACTTCGTTTAATGTTTGTAATGTTTTGTGTCCTGGTCACACCTTTTGAACATGTTATCCTTGGTAAATAGGAAAGAAACAAATGATTGCAAAAATTTTAAAAATTTCAAAATTAAAACTTGCTTTGAAGTATGATTTTTAAGTTTGCATTTGGGAGTCTGAGTCCACATTTGGGAGTCTGAGTCCACATTTTCTGTTCATTTTCATGCTTACAGGAACTGACACAGTTTATGTTGTAATTTATCCATAATTGGCTTGAACACCTTTTATTGAGTCCAACTTGGCAATAGCTGAACATAGCGATCACTTTGGTGTCTGTGTGTATGTACATATGTTGGCGCTCTAGATTAATCTCAGTCTTACTTTTTTTGCTACTTTCCTTTTATTTATGTCTTTTCTAGCTAATTAAAAGGCTGGCTGCAGAAAAAGGGAGTCTCTTGTTTTGTTTATTTTCAGATGTTAATGAGTGTCAACAAAAGATATGTTCCCAAGATTGTGAAAATATCCAGGGTGGTTACCGTTGTAAGTGTCTACAAGGATACACCTTGGATACTGATAAGACTTCATGCATTCGTAAGTATACATTTGTAATAACATTTAAATACAGTAAAAAGACAATAGCTCAAACTTCAGTCACTTGATCACTCTGCATCACTCAAAGGACTTGTTCAGTCCAACTATATATTCTTTGAAATACTTCAAATGACTGAAAATTCAAACAAAAAAAAATGTGAGCCTGCAGTACTTCGAGTTTTCAGTTTTACTGATTTGCAAAGGTTTTTCTTAACATTAGTTTCATTTAGTTGTGATTGTATATACGCACTTCTGCCAAAATGTTCTCCGCATTTTAAGTGTGTTGCACAATGAAAATCTAACCATTATAGAACTGACATTTTTCCCTGATACAAATTAGTAAACTGGTGCAATTATAATTTACATACAATTTTATTTTTACATTCATATTTCTGTGCATGTATGGGAATTGTTTGGTAGCTGTTGTCATTCACTCTTCCTTCATTTGCAAATCTATCAGCCATCATCTGTTTATTTATTTTTTCTATCCATACTGTATCATTGTGAGAATCAGTGGGATAGTATACTTACATTTCCTGTAAAAATTAATATTAATTACTCAATAGATGATTTTAATTATCATATGTTGCCTTCTATATTTGTTAGTCTGGTTTCAAGGTCAGGTAACAGCAAGGTCAGAAATGTTCATTTTACCTGTTTAACTTATAGTCAACAGTGGAATAAAAAATAATGTTTATAAATTATAATGTAATTGTCATGAGAAAACATAGTTGATCAAGTAAATTTAGTTTTATAGAAGTCAGAATCTATGATGGTTGGCGTAATACTCGTGACCAGAAGGGTGCAGGTTTGAATCCTGCTCAGTCCATGCTATATCAGCTGCCAAAATGTGTGTCTGGGAAACACACAACACTTCAGTTGCTTTGGCACAAAATAACTTTTCATGTGTTGCTGTGCCATTCAACACCAGTCAGTCTCTCGGTCCTTTCAAGTCATATAATCTTCTGCATCACACGAATTTGTTCCATGCCAAAGATTGTCTTTTCAGTTTTGGTCATGTGTACATGCAGTAGATTAGGCCTTGAATTTTGGCTTGCCCTTGCTGCATGAAGAATGAATTAACTATTTCCATTCTATTCACATTATTTCTGTAAAGTCATAATATATTTGACATATATGGCAATATCCTGTAGAGAGTTAACAGTTATTTGCATCTTGATGATAAATATACATTAACCATGTTGTGTTTTCTTATTGTTCCTTTAAGCATGTGCCTACCCCTACTATGGAGATAACTGTACTAGAGAATGTGCATGCGATAGAGGAGCCATAAGATGTGACCCACTAAGAGGGTGTGTATGTGAATCAGGGTGGAAAGGAACCAACTGTGATCAGGATGTCAATGAATGCTCACTGAATCCCAATATATGTAATAATATATTGAAAATCTGTACGAATACCATGGGATCATATACCTGCAGTTGTGTATCTGGATATCAAGCCACAAATGATACATGTACAGGTAAGATGATTAGAATAATATTCTGCCAATACTTCTACTTCTACTACTACTAATAATAATACTATTTGTATGGTTGAGATGCTGAGATAGGGCCTGGGTGGCCTAGTGGTATAAGGTGCTCGCCTTTACAGATCACTGACATCTCACCTCTGTTCGCGTGGGTTCGAGTCTCAGCTCGGCCAATGTGAGTATGTGAGAAAGCTTGCCAGTAGCTTTCCATGAGTCGTTTGTTTTTCCCAGGGTTTTCCCGGATACAGTATAGTACAGTATAGCCCATCATTGGTTGAACAATGGTGTTAAACCCACAAAACCAAACCAAACCGATGATTAGGATGGGATGGGATGGGGTACAGGTGATTTGTTTAGTATAGTACGAATAATAATAATAATAATAATAATAATAATAATAATAATAATTATAATAATAATATTATTATTATTTTTATTATTATTATTGTTAATAATAATTAACAATAATAATAATAATAATAATAATAATAATAATAATAATAATAATAATAATAATAATAAATGTATGTTTGAGATGATTAGGATAGGATGTTGCCAAACAACAATAATAGTACATATACAGATGAGATGTTTGGTAGTGCCAAACACAATAATAATAATAATAATTATACATGAACAGTTGAGATTATTAGGAGAGGATATGCCAATAATAATAATAATAATAATAATAATAATAATAATAATAATAATAATAACATGTACAGGTGGAAGCTGTTCCATTGAAACATAATTGGGTCCTGGGGAAGGCACGTTCAATGTGGAGCAGTCACCCACAGATGCAATTTAGAATTTGGTGTCATTTTCATACGAGCTCAGTGAATAACCAGTGTACCCTAGCATCTATTTTTAAAAAGTGCCTTCCCTGGATATCATGTATGTTTAAATATAATAGTAAAATTTATGAACACAGACAATTTAGTATATGTTACAAGCCTTCAGAAAAGTGGTACTTCTGCCTAAATAAGCATACATATTTTAAAAGAAAACGAATGTTTTTAAGTCAAAATGCAGCACAATGGTTACATTTTGTGAACGTCAAATATGTAATTCTGTCATAATACATGACATATTAGCAGAGTAGTATGCCATGGTCCTTATGTGAAGGGGTTCCTGGTGGTCAAGTGGTCTAAGGCGCTTGCATTTAGAGATCACTGACATCTCTCCTGTGTCCATGTGTGTTTAAGTCTTAGCTCAACCAATGTGTGTATGCGAGAAAGCTAGCCGGTAGCTTCGCATGGGCCATGTATGTCCTATCATGTACTAAAATGGCGTTAAACCCCAAACATCACAAAACCAAAATTAAAGCACTGGAAGTTATAGACTGGTGTAGGTGCTGATCTCCCATTATAAAATGGAAATTTTATCAAGCAATTTGTGTACACTAATCTAATGATTTAACTGTAAATCATTTGAACATTTTTGAAAGTTGGATTGACAATGTATATGTATTTGATACCTTACTAAGATGGTGAAGCAAACTGAAGGCGTTGTCTTTCGAGAATTGTTTGCCAGAATATTGAAAACAGGACATAGAAAAAGAACCTTGCATATAATGATATGTCTGGCTTACTAATTTATCTCATTGTCCTACTTAAGCAATGCCTAATCATATTTATATATTGACTTTTGAAGTAGTGAGGGAAATGTTCACTATGATAGTTATCTGGAATTCTGATGATACAAGATTCACACAATTTCAGTAAATTGTAGAAAATGTTTAACTTCAGACAATATAAGTACCGTGATGATAAAATATGTATGAATTCAGACAATTTATTACACAATAAAGACTGTTTGCATTCATTTAATTTAGTTACATGACACAATATGTATGAATTCAAACAATTTATTGCACAATAGAAAAATGTACGCATTCAGACATGTTAACGACATACTAGACTGTATATATTTAGACAACTTATTACACAATAGAAAAATATATACATTCAGATAATTTAAGTATATGGTAGAATATGTATGAATTCAACCAATTTATTACACCCCAAACATAATATGCATTCATACAATGTTTTACATAATAGAAATATGGATGCATTCAGACAATTTAATTAGGTATGTGGTACAATATGTATGTATTCAGACAATTTATCTCGCAATAGAGATATGTATGCATTCAGACAATTTAAGTATATGGTACAGTATGTATGAATTCAGATACTAGCAATATCTATTCATTCAGACATGTTAAGGACGTGATAAACCATGTACGTATTTAGACAATTTGTTAAACAATAGAAACAAATGTATGCATTCAGTCAATTTAGGAATATAAAAGAATAACAAGGCCTTAGTTGAGTTCAGTTATGTGTATCATCCATGCACATTAATGATGCATCTAATTGGCTGAGCTTGTGAACACTGTTGAGGACATTTTTGTGATCATAGTTTGATCAGACTTTCTATGTAAGCTTGTATCATCAAGATCTCAGATCAGTTTGATTACGCACAATATCCACATATAATAATGAGGACCCAAGCTGATCAGATTGTGAGAATTAAACCTGCAACCTTCTGGTCACAAGCCCAATGAAATAAACATTGAATCAACTCTGTTCCTTGGAGGAGATCTCAGTGGTTTGCAAGTTATGACTCCATTGTCAGGAACACGTTAGGATAAGAACTGACAGAGGAACTGCACACATTAATTCCCCTGCCGAGAAAGGTTTGAACTATGAACAGTTTCCAAGATATGAATTAAGGCATATTCCACATGGGCAGGTAGAGATCTAGGGGACAATGCTGATTGTATACATTATATATATATATATATATATATATATATATATATATATATATATATATATACATATATATGGTCTTGGAAAAGATAACTGACATCAACATTAATAGACAGTGTAGCAACTTGGCACTCCAAGCTGTTCTTTCCCTTCTACAGTTTCAATATGTGTATGTTTGAATTTGTATTCACAAACTAACATATGTCAACTACCCAGGCCTATTCCCCAGGGGCAGTGAGAGAGCTAGGGGACAATGCTGATTGTATACATTATATATATATATATATATATATATATATATATATATATATATATATATATATATATATATATATATATATATATGGTATGTATGGTCTTGGAAAATATAACTGACATCAACATTAATAGACAGTGTAGCAACTTGGTGCTCCAAGCTGTTCTTTCCCTTCTACAGTTTCAATATGTGTATGTTTGAATTTGTATTTACAAACTGACATATGTCAACTTCCCAAGTGAGCAATATCAGGCCTACTTTCACCTTTTGTTCACTTGATAATCCGAAGTAGTTTGCGTGCAGGGAGTAGTATTTTGTTTTTGAAGATGCTTGTCCTTTGCAAAAGTGAGTTTTACAACTTCCTAGTTGTCATCACTATTCAAAATTTAAAAATATTGTTAAAGGTCAAAGGCCTGTAACATTCATTTGAATGTGATACTATGGAAACTTGTTGTTTAGATAGCTCGTTTTCATAATATTCCTTGCAAGTAACAGGCTAGGATATCAACACGGCTAAGAGAAATTTGAAGAAAATTAAGTGTATTTTCTGTTTCTTTCACTTTTGTATTTTTTAAAACAAAAAAAAAAAAAACAATGCAAGGAGTCACTTGTCCACTTATCCACACAAACACACATTACAAACATACATTGCAAGAAGTCACTTGTCCACTTGAAACTTAAAAAATCCAGACCTTATGTAGATAGACATAGAGACATATATACATTACACATACTTTGATGACTCCCAGTCCCAATGTAAGGCCTTTCATTGCCATTGACCTCAGAATTTCAACTAATGGAATAAATTTGTTAGCCTGCAATGATACTGTACATAAATGTGTATGTTTTTATTACTATTCCATTTAAATTCAACAGACAGTGAGTAGTCGAGATTCAGAGAATCATTTGTCTTTTTGGGGGTTGGGATACACAGTGAGTAGTCGAGATTCAGATAATCATTTGTCTTTTTGGGGGTTGGGATACACAGTGAGTAGTCGAGATTCAGATAATCATTTGTCTTTTTGGGGGTTGGGATACACAGTGAGTAGTCGAGATTCAGAGAATCATTTGTCTTTTTGGGGGTTGGGATACACAGTGAGTAGTCGAGATTCAGAGAATCATTTGTCTTTTTGGGGGTTGGGATACACAGTGAGTAGTCGAGATTCAGATAATCATTTGTCTTTTTAGGGGTTGGGATACACAGTGCAAAACATCTAGACACCTTTATTTGTTTTTTGTTTGTGTTTTGTCTGTGTGTGTTTTTTTTTTCTTCTGGTGGTGAGTTTACAGCAAGGTGGTGTTCCATCAACGCAAGAAATAATATGAAATACTATTAATCAAATCCAGTGACCTCTTCCATTCATACTCGAGATCTAAATAACGTGATATACTATAATGAAATCGAGTGATCTCTTACATTCATATGTAAAGTACTGTATTATAAATCAAATAAATCAGTGAAAATGAAATGGTATTATTCGGAACATAAAACTATGAAAACTAATTTTCTTTGACATCTCTGTTTTGAAGATGTGAATGAATGTGAAGATCCAACCCTAAATACATGTGAGCAAAGATGCATCAACAGCCTGGGTGGATTTTCTTGTGGATGCGAGTCTGGATATAACACAGATCCTGGTAACAGTACTAAATGTATAGGTATGTGGTAATCTACCTATATATCTATCTATCTACCTACCAACATCTCTCTATCTACCCTATTCCATTTAATTTGCACTATACAGCTAGGATTGTGCTGACATGCCATTAAACCCTATCCATCTATCGATTCATCCATTCATTCATTCATTCATTCATCCATCCACCCATCCATGCATTCATCTAAATATGCCTTAATATAAGCAAAGTCATGTTTTTCTAGAGACAACTTAACATGAGTTTTTTTCTCCATTGAATACATTCCCTGATCACAGTAGCATTCAAAAGAAGCTCCGCTGCCTTTAGGATCAAGAAGAAACTTTCTTCTTTCCCAGTTGCATAACATATTGACAAAAGGAAGCAACTTCTACCCATTAGCTCCCTATACCGCTGCTAAATAGTTACCTATCAATTAGATGTTTACCAGTTTAAAGCTTTCCTCAGAACAATCAAAATCGGACCACTCGGTCTCTCGAAATCCAAGGATGTCTTCGCTGTTTTGACCCATCCATCTAGAATATCAGTTTCTATTGTTTATTTATGTATTTGCTATATGTTGCATTCAATTATTTTAGTTAATAGTTCCATACATTTTTCCTAGTTGTGACTTTGTCATTCTGACTTTGTGCTCCAACACAGTACTTGGTTTTGGTTGTTTATTTGTGCACAATGTCTGAAAGTTTTGCTTCCTTATGCAACAAGAGTTTGTTATTGTTATTAATAAACACTTTTGGGTTGGAATTTTCTGATATTTGTGTCGTTCTTGTCATTTCAGTTGAACACTGAAGCTGAAATGTCACAAGTGCAAGAAATTTAAAGCCAATGAAGACATGCATAATACATGTATCTCTTGCACAAAGTGTTTGTTGATCTCTACCTTCAGTGTATGCACAATGTGGTCAGTAGGGATTTTTGGCAGAAACGCTCGAAGAGTAAAGAGAGATGGGGGAAGTCTCGGTCGAAGTAATGCAAGCTTTTGAGTTATCACCGCAAGACGTCATCAATTGAAATTGAAGTGGGGGATGCTATGATGATTTCCTCCATCCAATATGATGTATTGTTACGACTCTAGGGGTAATGTAACAGAATAAAAGACACAAACAAGCTTTCAAGATTAAAATGCAAATCTTTAATTTCCTAAAATATTAAAAGAACTAAAATAATTCAACAAACAATCAAAGTGAAAGAATTAAAATAACTTACAGTATAAAATATCCTAAAAGTCCTAAAATGTTTTAAAGTTCACTTCCTGATGTTAATCCGAGTGATCCGGATGTGGTATTCCGAATGAAAATAACCTGTACTGTGCTGATGTTGACAAGTTCTGATTAAATCCAAAATAATCCTTGCAAGTCTGGAATCCCACAAGTTTTAGAATAATGTCCGATAATTCCACGGAACTGTATAGTAATTCAGAAGAATTACTAATTAAATAAATATATTCCACACTGAACTGAAATAAATCTCAATACGACCTCTCTTCATTCAAGCAACTGTAAAGAATCCTTTATCACTGGATGAGTTGCTATACATAACAAGTGCGCAGATTTAAAAAGGGAATACCCTTTCTCCGTCTTTAATAATATGGTATTACAAAATAACACAACCCTCTAAGAACCAATCAGGAACTAGGTTACGCGTCATTTACCCAAAGGCCTAGCGTACTAAAAATCTTAAAGAGTAAACATAATGTTATTGTAGTATGGAATGTGATCTTTCAATGTTGATTTCAAAAGTTCAAAGCTAGGTCGACTTCATTTTCCCGCGCAATTGATCATGTGACCACTTATTGATCGAGCAGTAGTCGTATGTATACATATATGCTAACCGCTATTCAGAATAAAAACAGAGATCATAAATTAGTAAATTAAATCATTATAAAAAGGTAAAAAGGTATGATTCCGTAACGGTATATGACGTCTACTGTAACTGTTCTATCTGGCCAACACAAAATGAAGGAATAATATGCTTTGGAAATGCCGGCTCCATATCCTTCACATACATTGCTGGAGTCGCAGATGTGTAGGCTGGTGCAAGAAGTGAAAATGCAGTTCCTGGCCTCGGGGATCGTTTCGTCTCTACATCCATTGTAACTCTCC
Organism: Margaritifera margaritifera; assembly: GCA_029931535.1. Lineage (NCBI taxonomy): Eukaryota > Metazoa > Mollusca > Bivalvia > Unionida > Margaritiferidae > Margaritifera > Margaritifera margaritifera. The sequence continues at coordinate 768,598 of JAQPZY010001577.1, forward strand.
AGTAGTGGCTTGTAGTTAATAGGAGAGTGTTCTCCATTTATTGAGCAGCCCAGTAGTCATAATGGATTTCGGGCCTGTAATTCTGGGTACGTGGGGTGTGTTTCGAGCATTGAAGACGGTACTTCCATTCTTCAATGCCATAAAGTGCCACTTTGGCTGCTGAACAGCCAGTTCGGCTGACTGGCCAGCCGTACCTTTTGACCAGTGACCTGAGATCCGTCACTTCAGTGAGCGATGTCACATATTGGCCGACCAGTCTGTGGTATGCGGAGTCATGTGGATGAATGGGTGATCCAGAATGTTTCAAGGGGCTTCAGATTCATTTATACAGGCCCGTCCTCTTTCATCTTCCCATTTCATGATGGATATGCCATCTAATCGGGACAAGGCAGGCGGTGGTGAAAGTTCTCAAGCCAAAGTCAGAGTTGTATTTTAAGCTTTTACTAGTGTGCAAAGCCAACGAAAAACTCAAGCTGGTCATAGATCTTAGCTGACTCAAAAAGTACGTAGCCAAAGTACGTAGCCATCATCAGGTTCAGAATGGTAACATTATGGTTAGTATAACTTTCGGTAAAGAGGGGCGAATTTGTGATCAGTCTGTACCAAACCAACGCATATGTTCACGTCCCTATCCACTCGACTTCACACAAGTTCCTTTGGTGTGGCTTCCGAGGAACAATGTATCAATTTTGTGCACTCACAGTTGGTCTCAATCCCATCCAATGGGCGTTCACAAACATCATGCCTGGACAACATCCTTCAAAAACACATAGTAAGTTCACCTTTGGTGAGTGAAGGGCAGGAACCATCTTTTTTCTCATCTAGGTTGGCTGAACTGGGACAAATCATATCTTGACCCATCCCAGGATTTTGTCTACCTTGGTACGGAGATTGTGGCCAATCTCAGATTTCAATTCCCTCATGTATGTATGGCATGGATTATCGAGCAGGCAGAACTGATTCTCCATTGAATTGAACTGGGATTGCATTTCAGCAAGAGAGTTTTTGTAGCTCCTCGGTTTGCTGAGCGAAGCAGCATATTTGATTCTTCTCGGCCACCTTTTCATGCGCCCTTTGCAGATGACCCTGCTGGTGTATTATTGCCCTTTTTCTGGTCGACTCGATCAGCTAGTGATGATCTCAACTGAGATAGAACTATATCTGAATCAGTGGTGCAACAGACAATGGCTCACAAAAGGAATTACTCTGGAAATGCCTGCATCCAGAAGTTACAGTCTGCATAGACTTCAGTTCATATGGTTGTAGAACTCACCTATTCAGTGGCAGGTGGAGGCCTGTGAAGTTATCTCTTCACTGCAATGATAGACCTTTGTTGCGACAAGGTGGAATCAAAAACTGCCCACTTTTGACTCTTCAGTCTTGGACCCAGAAGCCTGGGCTGTGGATACATTATCAGTCAGTAGAAATGGGTTCAGGGCTACACCTACACCTACAAACCATAACGGTTATAATACCAAATATAATACAGAAAATGAATTATCAGAAATGTTAGGTGATAGCAGCTCTCAGGTGGGACAGGTCCTGGGTGAATGACCTGCTCAATTTAGTGATAGACGTTCCCAGGGAAATCCTGACAAAGCCCAAACTGCTCAAACAACTATGGTCACATGTGTTTCACCCATGCCTGGACAGGCTTCTCCTTCACGTCTGGCTCTTGTCAGTAGAGCCTTTTGTAGAAAGGAATTTAAACCTTCAATCAAGAAGAACATCTCACAAGCTAGAAAGCCCTCCACTTTAAAGGTTTACACGAGTAAGCGGCGGGTTTTCAGGGACTTGTACAAGGTCAACAGCAACTTCCCATTAAGTATCATGATCCAGCAGTTGGCTAAGTTCTTTCTTTGGCTTTTTGACGAAAAAAAGTTAGCCCCAGTTACTTTTAAAGGTAACCTCTCCATAATCCCTGACACTTTCTGGCATCATGGTAGAGTAGATATTTTCCACGATAAGGATCTATAAGACCTGCTAGCCAATTTTTACTTGAATAGGCCAAAATCTCTCATCCTGTTTCCTAAATGGAATCTTTTGTGGGTTTTGACATAGCTCAGATTATTCCAAGACTTTAGCCAGAATCTTGCTGAAGCTGCTATCATACAAAATATATTTTCTTATAGCCCTAGCTTCGTCATGCAGGGTGAGCGAGTTGCATGCTAGTTCATCTGACCCAAACTATCTACAGTTCATATCAGATGGTTCCGTGGTACTAATGTAACTGGGTTTGTAGCTAAGAATAGAGTGCTGTCAGCAGGCAATCAAAAAGTTGTCATTCACTTCCTCTCCTCAATTTATTCATCAATAGAGATGCTGATGCAAGACACTGTCTGCGCTCTCAAGCACTTCTTGAAGCACATGGAGAAGGGTAGTGGGGCTGAACGTCTCTTTATTTTGATGATGCTCAGGAAAGAGGATGTAATCCCTCAAGTCCAAGCATCGTGGCTGAAGCTGATAATATGCTTGGTATAGTCTGAGGTTTCAAAAGATCAGATGATTTGAGCTCATTAGAGTAGAGTGATATCTGCAAGCCTGGCTTTAGCATTTTTGCTAGATTCACCCAGATTTTGCCTCAGTAAGGAAAAGTAATTCTTCATTTCTGATCCATGTGTTGTTGCCACGAATTATGTGATCATCGGTTGTGCTCTCCTTTTGCAAGGCGAACTGTTTATCCTTCATGTAGGGAATCCAGCCATTCTTTCCTTGAAGGGTGGCCGCTGTACTCATTACTCCTAACAAACTGCGGTGAATTATGCGATGGCATATTTGGGTCTGTGCAGTTTGCAATTGGACTCGACTTTTGAGTGAGTATATATGCTACCAACAGCATCAGTTTTTTGCAAAATAACAACACTATTGTACCCACATAAATAAATAAACAGCATTAGAGCTCCCTATAATTTTATAAAAGTTCTTCTCATCAGATATTGTTAAACTAGAATCTTCAGTGTGAATTTCATTCTTAAATCTTTATTGTTTTTTGAAAACTATAAATTTATTGAGTTCATCAAATGTTTGTATTGTACTAATTAGGAAAAGGAAGATGTATGGTTTGGTGAATTTATATCCACAGAAATTTGTTTTGAAACATAATGCATTCGAATGAAATAAATACAACTCTACATTTTTTTAAATTCACTGTATGTAAGAAATGTGAACTTTTGGTTGTGATCATGATCATATAGAGGATATTTGCATTTGCTTGGATCGAGTGATTAATGGATATAATTCATTGGATGGGGGAAAAACTCGGTATATTTACAAGTGGCGAAACCAAAAATCCTTGCGTTGTTTAACGGTGAGATTCAGAACAAACAAATTGTCTTTTTTTTTATGCTCAAACGTAATATCTTGCGATATGTATAACATACTGAAGTAGTAGATTTCCTATCGTATTCCACGCGACAATGTCAGCTGTATACCGTTTGTGTTCCGCTGTGTTTTGTATATTCACATGGAAAAGATCAGTAGGAATATAATACTATTTCCTAATTCAAGGCAAGAAAGCGCGAAAACAAAATAATTGAAGGAAATAAAACATACTGTGGGATTTGAACCGAGTAATTCTGCAAGACATGGGGCTATACTTACCATCAGACCAAGCAAGTGACAAAATAGAAGGGCAGATTTCTTGATCACAATGTTATCGATGTCTGTTGAGCGCAGTGAGTAAATATGTTTCGTAATTCACTTCAGTGAATTAACAAAATTATTTACATTTGAAAAATGCACTAATTCACATGATAGCACAAATAAAATTTAATATAATTCTTTGTTTATTTGATAACAGACATGTAAAAATAAATTTGCTCACAAACATTGCTCAAAGAGTTTTGTTCTAACATTGTGATACCTAATCCAATTTTCATTCCTTGTATTTATCAGACATATATGAATGTACAGCGACTTTCCTCTTCAATTTTAAAACCTGTATTTATTTTTATTTTTTTTGCCATGCCTAATCATTTAGGGATTTCATTACTTATATATATATATATATATATATATATATATATATATATATATATATATATATATATATATATATATATATATATATATATCAGACTTAGAGGAGTATACACCAACTTTGCTCTACAATTTTAAAAGCTTTTGACTGTTTTATTTATTTAATTTATTTATTGACGTGCCTAATCAACTAGGGATTTCATTTCTTATATTTGTCAGACATAGATGAGTGTACAGCAAGGCAGTCTGGGTGTAAACAAATCTGTGAGAACTCTCCAGGAAGATTTTCATGTTCCTGTTATTTTGGATATGACCTGATCGTAGACAGAAAGACTTGCATAGAGGGTACGTACTATGATTTAATCACAAATAATTTCACCCAAACAACTTCCATTTTCAATAGAGAATATACAGACGAATTAATAAGGTTGAATTGCTGTTATATAATATGTATTTAGTTTTAAATTAGAGCTTCGAAATTATATGTACAGTAACATATCAATTGTGCGTGCCTCAATTATCCAAACCTTTAACTCATCCAGATCTATGAAATGTCCTCTGGACCTATCATTTATTCTTTATAATATGATCATTTATTCTTACTATTGTGTATTCACAAAAACGCCATTGTCTCCCAGATAATACTGCATTGTTTACAAAAATCTCTACACGTGTAAATTAATGCAATAACTGAAATTATGCCATTTGATCGAACGCCATTCTACTGTCCAAATCTGTATCTTACAGGCTGTCAGCTGATGTTAGTCAGTTGAGATGCACAAGCTGTCCACCTAGCTCAAACTAATATTGTTTCATTTCCTACGTTTTGCTGCCCTCTTATAATAATAATAATAATAATAATAATAAAATCTTTAATTTGAGTGAGTGACTTAGATAGTTATAAAGAACTAATTTAGATTGAGGCCTCTATTATATATAATATTTACCAAACAAAATATGTATATAAATGCCACATTCACACCTGTGGACTGCACAGACACACAGACACATGCAAAACACACATTTTCGCCTGTTTATACATGCTTAAACTGATAATATTACAAACAATATTATTGCAACCGTCAAAACTGGGCTGAACAAACCTTTTGTCGAACATAATGTGATATTTCAAAGGCATGTTATTGTAATTTTCTTAAGTAGCCAAATATACAAGTTAAGAGTTTAATGGTGTGATTGATATACTCATTCCACAGTAAGCTAGTATCCACTTGTACACCAAGTAATATCATTATTCACCATTTGTAAGCTAGTATTATCAAACAACAGATCGTGATGCTTTAGTTTTGATTGCCTCTGATTGCTTGAGATAAGTAAAACTTTGGATTTGACTGTGTTAAACAGCATTCCATTTTCATTACACCATGATTGAAGTTTGTTTAGTGCACTTTGGAGAGTACATTCAAGTTCATTCTGATATTCTTTTGCATCTGATAAAGCTCTATCGTCTGCATAAAGGTCAGTTGTGTGTATTGTATTTCCTATGCTTAAAGAGACGTTATTAATAAACATTAGGACTTGAAGTGGACCTAAAATTGATCCTTGTGGCACTCCTAAACCTATAGATTTTTCTTCAGAAAGATGACCATTGAGTGATACATTGTGGTACATGTTTTTTAAGTACGATTCATGCCTAGCATTATAGTTTTTTTGCATCAGTGATAGATTTTCACCTTTTTAAGAAGAATATGATGCTCCATTAGACCAAAAGACTTTATGAAGTCAACAATTACTGTTCTAACTAATTTTCCATCATCTAAGACCTGTAACCACTTCTCTACCTTTGATAATAAGGCCATTTCACAAGATTGGTTTTGTCTGAAACCTGACTGGTTATTATGGAGAAGTTTTTGTTTTGTGAAAACAAAAGTAAAGAGTCATGGACATTTATTTGCATTAATTTTGACAAGTAAAGAAGGATGAAAATGGGTTTGCAATTGTTAACTTCATCCTTAATTCCATTTGTAAAAAGGGGTGTCACTTTAGCTGGTCTCCACGATTTAAGGAACTGACCAGTATTTGTAATATGATTACATATGAAAGTAACACTCTCAGCAATTATTGAAGTCAGCTGTCTTTAAAAGTCTGAGTCTAGTCTGATCAAATCCAATGTTCTCTTTGTCATTTATTTTCTAGATGAATTTAAGGACACTGTCATAGCTCATTTGGGGAATTTCAAAGTGTGGCTTACTTGCAAACCTTTTAGAACAGAAGTATTGAAGATGCTGATGAGAATATTCAATAATAGGTTTCTTCAGGTTAGAAACATAACAGTATCTAGCTCATAGCATATATCATCATCTTTGAAAGGATAGCAGTAGCTCATGATACGATAGTGGACCCGTAATCCTTCAAGAACCTGGGGAGAACATTGTCTGCTTTGCTTTGCTCAGCAGTTTCTGATTATTTCAGATTGATCTTAATACACACAGACCGCTACATAGTATAGTAAAATGAGAGACCACCCCTTGTACTTACATAAAAAACCGGCGGTCTCTCATAACAGGTCGGTATAGTCGGGCCAATTGTAAAGGTCAAAATTCACTTTATCTAAGAAGGAAAAATACCAATAATTACTGTACATATATTGTATTCTTTATTCATAGTTCTTGTTAAATATTACATGCATTCATGTAAAACAACTTATATAGCAATAAAAATAAAATCAATCATCAATATTTACAGTTTTACTTCACATGTGGTCTATTAGCATATGAATTGCAAAGTTTAATAAGGTAACATTAAATTTAAATACTGTATATAAATTTTAAAGTTTAGCAATGATAACACAGTAAATTTATTTAATTCAAGATCTGAGGCATCCATAACATAAATAATAAATATATCAACGCAATGAATAAAATGCTGTAAAGACGCACTATGATGAACAGATGACGAGATCTCTGACTGTGATCTTTGATACATTGTGTGCAGGTTTTAATAACAGTAACATTGATAAAGCAACAAATAATATGAACCTTTGTAGTAACTATAGAATTAACTCATCTGAAAATGCAAACAACATATCATGAGAAAAATATAGATACCTTATTCATCCCAGTCATTAAAGCTCCACAGACAAATGATTTACTACAGTACCTGATGCACTACAATGAAAGCAGGGTGAGGAGATCTTTCACTATGACATTATTTGTGGTATGCAGGTGTTCTCAGCAGATAAATAAAAAATGCAAAACTTTGAACTGATTATGTTTATCAAAGATTACTTCGTTTAGAGACGTAATGGTTTATTGTAATAGCGATTTAGATGACTACAGCACTACAGGGGTGGTTTGTGACATGTACTGACATCTTGTTTATGGTCTGTAGCATACAACTTATATACTTAAGGAAACCAGTAACTAGACCCAACATTTTCCAGAATTATTTTGTGCATCTTGGAACAGTCTGCACTCGACCTGCATACTCTACTCAGCGATCGTAGTTACAAAGGAATAAATAATGGTCTGTAGTGTTTATAGACGTCTTTGAAATACGGTCATTGACAGCGGTATTGAAACACATTTTGCTTCACTACAGACATTCATGCAGTGTGTAATCAATTCTCAAACTTCATCACTCCCATAAAATATGAAGTTCACTTATTATATGGTGGATTTGTCTGCATCAAGTTTTTACATTCAACTAATCAGAAAGCATATTATGTACAAAGATGTGTCAGAATTTTACCTTAAGCCATGCATTCCCATCATGGTATTTGCGTTTTGAAATTTTACATGCCATTCTGTCTGAGTGTTAAACTTCTACATGCCATTGTATTCCCATGGTATGTGGGTGTTCAAGTTTTACATGCCGTTGTATATGAGTGTTGAATTTTTACATGCCATTGTATATGGGTGTTGAAGTTTTATACGTAATTGTATATGGGTGTTGAATTTTTATATGTAATTGTATATGGGTGTTGATTTTTTATATGTAATTGTATATGGGTGTTGAATTTTTATATGTAATTGTATTCCCATCATGGTATATGGGTGTTGAATTCTTACATCCCATTGTATATGGTGTTTAATTTTTACATACCATTGTATATGGGTGTTGAATTTTTACATGCCATGGTATATGGGTGTTGAATTCTTATTTCCCATTGTATATGGTGTTTAATGTTTACATCCCATTGTATATGGGTGTTGAATTTTTACTTGCCATTGTATATATGGGTGATATTGAAATCACTCTGTAGCTACAGTTTACACTCAATCATATCATGGAGAAATTGCATGTATCTAATGTTTTGCCTTCATTCTGAATTTCATAGTTGAGAACCCCTGCAAAAAGTATGCCAGCATACCATGTGATCAGATCTGTTTGGTCGATTTGCAAGCAAGAACAGCCACCTGTTCATGTAATCTAGGATTTCAACTTGCTGCCAACAACATAACTTGTGAAGGCAAGTATTGTACTGTGCAAGTTTGGAATTAAAGGGAAAAACTATAATAGGTTTTAGTAGTGAGTGTGGATAAAATATAAATATCAATTTCAGGAGATGACAATTCCTATGCTGGAGAAATCTGGACAACCAAACATTAAGGCCGGGAGACTTGTGTGTAACTGGAAACGTTTTGTATGAATATTCTCCATACTAATGCAGACAAATTTGTACGCTTGGGCTAAAATTCTGTAATTGAATTTTCACTTATACAATTTTCACGCAATGCATTATCACTGTTTTACAACTTCCTGCAGTTTAAATATACATTTATACAAACATTGTTTTAATGCAATTAGTATGGTGGGGATAGAAAATACCCTCGGTTGAAAATCCACTTCCATCCCAGCCCCTTTGTAATTCACACAATAACGTAAATGTATATCACACATTAGAGACCTACATCTTCAAGGTTCATAGGTGATAGTACTATTTACGAGTATGATTAGCAGCAGCAACAGTATCTTTTGATCATATTGGGAATAATAATAATAATAATAATAATAATAATAATAATAATAATAATAATAGTAATAATAATAATAATAATAATAATAATAGTAATAATAGTAATAATAATAATAATAATAATAATAATAATAATAATAATAATAAGAAGAAGAAGAAGAAGAAGAATGAGGATAATGATGTTTGTTTTTTCTTATTTGTTAGTAGTAGTAATAACAACAGCACCACAATTAATATTTATACTGGGATACATTTTCCGTACGTGGGGATAGAGGATTTAGTAATTTTCACTTATACAATTTTCACGCAATGCATTATCACTTTGCCGTGCTACCAAAGAGAAAATTAGTTCAAATTTTGGAGCAAGTTATTATACTTGCTATATCAATTATCTTTTTATGACAGAATGATTTTTGAACGTACCTGCTTTTTGTATACCTCAGTTTAATAAAGTTTAAGTTAGACACTTGTATGTTTTCTACATTCTGATGATCCACAATATGGTACAAGCTCTGGGGCAAGTTCATTATGAGCTGAGCTAGGTGTTGCGTTTCAGAGACGTTTTAAGGTAGGGTAATCAAACTTGGTGAAGTGTTCCTTCTTTAGGAGAACTATTTAATTTTATCAGACGCAAGTTATTATAACCTATATGTCACACATAAGTAACTTTGGTTCACTTTTGCATTAAGATTAGCATTTAAAGCAATGTTCATTGTAGGGTAATGACACATGGCAAGGACTGCATCCCATAAAAAAAATGTTTACTGTAGAATTGTAACATACACTTTGTACATTACTGACTTTGTTTAGCTTCCGCTTGCAATTTGATTGCTTATATGATATCAATTTTAGAATTATCTACATGTGAGGAGATTACTCTTTATTAGTATTACAGTACTACATTACATATAAGTAGGTGACTGTCATATATTTTTTATGATTTAGTTTTGAATGTAAATATAATGTATCCGCAAGTGATGGACCATTGAAGTTTCACAAACACTGGCTTGAAAACTTACACAATGTAAGTGTCATTCGTATTGTCGAGCTACTATTGCAGATTTTGTTGTTATTTACACAAAAGCAATTAATGGATGAAATTTTAACAATGGCTCAGATTCATTTGATAGTACTATCCTGTTAAATTTTCAGTTACCTTTATTTAATGCCCGTGTTTTGATAATTCTTTGCACTGTGGTGGGACATCCATGTTCAGTGAACTCATTTATAGTGATGTTTTTGCATTTAAGAGTAAAATATTTTGTATTGTCTCTTACTTTTAATACCCTCTAATTTTTCATGCACCATGAGTCCACAGAATGTATGGTTGTATTTTTGTACTATAAGTTTTGGTAATGAAAACTGTTTTCTTATTACAATTTTAAAAAATTTAGGTACCTGAAAAAATTATATTAAATTTGTATTTGTATAATAGACCCGTGTTTCACGCTTGAAAAGTATATCAACATTTAAGCTCATTGTCTTGACAGAATACCTGCCACAGTAATCTTGACGTTTGAAACATGCTGATGAAAACAATATCTGCAATAGTTAATTTATCCCAGAATATTTTATATGTTAACTTCTTTTTAATGTATAATTTTTGACATTTGCTATAGTACATTTTTCATTTGCTTTTTTGTCAAACCTGTGTTAGTGGGAAGTGAAATGTAGCAGTCATGTGTTTGCCAATGTCGAAAGCATTGGTGGCTGCAGAGTTGACAGTTCAGTAATGTTGTGCTTAAAGTTTTTACTTTGCATATATTTGATAGATGATCATCATACTTGGTGTGAATCATTATGAAGCTAAGACAATTCATTCAGCACGGTTGCATGCTTCTTTCATCATAGGGTCATGGTACCAGTCATATAAAAAGTGCCTTAATATTTTGGCTAAAATATTCATTTGCATATATTTCCTAACGTTTTTGGCATATTCTCATCATAGTTGGCATGCATCATTACGAAGCTACGCCAATTCATCCTCCGACATGCTTGCTGATCCCTTTTACCTTGGGGCCAAGGTCCCAGTTATTGAAAATGTGTGCTAAGGTTTTGGTTAGTGTTTTTCATTTACCTAATATTTCCATCAACTCATTGTTAAATTCTCAGCATACATTTGTATTATTCACTATGAAGCTAAGGCAATTTATTTTATTGCATGTTTGCTCACCCCTATGACCCTGGGTCTCAAGGTCTCAGTCATAGACAATTTGCTTTAAGGTTTTAGTTAAAGTTGTTCCATTTCTTTATTTTTTGTCAACTTCTTGATTTTTTTTATTTCTGTGTACGAATCATTATAAAGCTAAGCTAATTGACTATGCAATATGCTCGTTCAACCTTTTGACCTTGAAGGTCATGGTCACACATTTTACAGCAGTGTTTTGGTGATGAGTTCAACATGCAAGCAATGCCATTCATATTTCTTTATACATGTATAACCTAATCATTTGTATGTTTCAGATATCGATGAATGTACAGTAAATAATGGTACTATGATGAATTGCAGTTCCGGTGCCGACTGCCAGAATACTAATGGAAGTTATGTATGTTCATGTAAGGAAGGTTTCAAGTTGGAAAATGATGGAAGAACTTGTTCAGGTTGGTTCTTCATGGAGTTATCACTTCAGCCTCATATTGACAGTAATTGTCTCAAGTAACATTGACAACTCTTGATCGTATGCCTTTCAAGGTTTAATTTATTATCACAGTAAGGTTTTCGCTGGTGACCATTTTAAATTAGCAGCCAATGTCATAGCTCAGTAACTGGTAAAATCTGTCTCACAATTAGTTAGTCATGTAGCGGAGTATGTAGCAGAAAGCATACAAAGCAGGGGACCAGACTAAGAAAAAAAGTACAGAGTTTTAGCACTTTCACTAAGATGGATGATGCTAAAGTACAACTCATACAGGTTATGTAGGCATTTGGTACTGACTATTTCAGCTATAAGTATCTTTTTTGAGAATTTGATTACACATACCATGAAATGGTGATTATTGGCTTTATTTCACTTTTCATCTACTAATATTCCTAAGAAGATCATAATAAAATCGCACCGAGAAATACATACGACAATAGTATATGACAAAATCAGTTTTAAAATATATCGAGATTTTTAGATGAGGCCAACCAAGATGTGTGATCCATTGTAAACAAGATTGAATTTAATGTGCTATTATGTCAAATGAAAGCACAGCATATTTTTAAAAAATTGAATTACTCCCCATACTGGTAATAATTAGACTCCATGTCCGATTTTCTTGACTCAATTTAGTGCCAGTTTAACATTGTAAAAGTCTGTAGCGATCGATACGTGCTGACAATAGGTTAATCTGAATTCATTGTACCATGCAAAAAAGAGCCAGCTTTTAAGGCGACTTATTAATAACTTAATGCTTGTAGGTACTCCATTTAAGAAAGACTTTGTTTATCTGCTTATTATTAAATTGTGATTGATGATATTCATTTGTATACATGATCAATATAACATTGTTTGTTTGTTTGTTTTTTAATCAAATATCAGGGCTTTATTAACCAGGTATGTGGCCTCGCTTTTGATGGTTTTGCAATGGTTCGAATAATACCGGGTACTGGGATAATGGGAGTTCGAATAACTCTGATTCCATTGTTTATATATATATATATATATATATATATATATATATATATATATATATATATATATATAGACACAAACATATGTATATGTATATATAGACACAAAATCAACAATTGGTCATGATGCAGCTGCAAAACAGTTTCCCAATATTTCAAGCTAATCAAGCGAAGAAAATGCTTGCAAAAACAAAACAAACACGCAACAAAAGCTGACAGAAAACAAGAACTATTTACATGTTTGAATGACGTGAAGTATGCAGAGAAAGAGCTAGATAATTAAAACAGGATGAAAAAAGGTATGCAAATGTGGAAACTACACATCTACGGACGATTGTTATTACACCCATGGGATGGCAGCAGGTTTGGAGCAGATACGGGTGAGTCTAGTCAGTTGCTTTGCAGTACAGGTCACTTCCTGTGTTCACCTCCAAGAATACATTGCGTAATCAAGAAGACATTAAACCTGCTGGATGACTCCAATATAAATGTATTGTATAGTCATTGGCAAATTCAAAGAATATTGAGCAATTTTAACCCATTTTCATTCATTTTAATTCTGTGTCATCAATTAATCGGCACCATCTTAGATGTCTAAGGTTCCTCGTTGATTAGTCTTTTGTTTGAGCCTTCCCGTGACAACATTTGCATCCAAGGTACCATTTTAGTACCCACTGAAGTCCCATTGACGTGCAAAAAGTGTTGATTGTTGAACATAAAATTATTCAACTTGAGAACATAGATTAATATTTGACCAAAATAGTCAGTAGGAGGGGAAGGACCAAGATGACGTTCCCATGCTTCTTTGCAGACCTGGATTCCGTCTTCATGTAGAATGTTGGTGTATGAGGAACAGACAACAATAGTGATGAAGAGAGTGTTGTCTGAGAGGGTGGATTTTGGTATTTGGCTAAGAAGTCTGTATCTTGGAGGTAGTCTTTCTACAATAGGGCAAAGATGATAGTCAACAAATTTAGAAATTTTGTAGTAGTATGGTCATTTCCAGAAGTTATTGGCCTTCTCAAGCTCCATTCTTTTTGTATTTTATGACGTAATCCAGAGTCTTGTCATCATTGCCCCACGTCTTGTGTATGTCTTTTAATGTCTGACACACAATGTCACCATGGTCAGGTGTTTGATCATTGGTTAGTTTCTTATAAAACCTGCCATCTGAAAGTTGCTTGTTCACTTCATTGATGTAGACAGATGTATTCATGACAAGAACATAGGACGTCTTGCTCTTGTTTGCTGGTTTGATGAAAATATCTAACCGCTCACGTCGTTTCCTCATTGACTGTATTTCCTGTCATGTTCAATTGCATAATGTTAGCATGGCTATGTTTGTGTGAATTAATGTCATTTTCCACCATTGATACTAATGCCTCTAGGGCTGGGACTTTGAAAGGGAGTGGGACTATTTTGATGGAATTTATGGTACTCACTGTGACTGGTATTGGATTGTCCAGCATTGTCACAAAACTTTACTCGAGCCTCATTATTCACACAGAATTCTCAGTTTTTTTGCATGTTGAGTACAATGTATGTTTTTAACTCAGGACAAAACTTGAGACCTTTGAGGATAAGATTTATGCAGAGTCAGACAACTCAACCAATGATACATTTATGACAAGGTTGATATTGTGGTTTGCAGAGGGGAGATTTCTTTTCTGTTTCGTTTTTTTCTATTCTTTATTGTTTTCTGAACAACAGAGGGTTGGGATCTTCTTGTACTATGTTATTTCTTGAAAATATGTTGTATTGCTTGTCTGAAAGTTGCCATTTTAGTCTCGTTAGAATTATGTCAGGTTTTCCCATGTAGTTAAGTAATGTGTTTAGATCACAATTTCTCCGGAGAAGGTCAGTTTGAAATTTGATACATGCCTATAATTATCTGGTTTCATGTAAAGATTTGGCTTTCAGGAGTTCAAGAAACTTCCAGGAAGTGAAATGAAGAATTTAATTCCATTTTTCTTTAAAAGACTTGGAGGCTTCCCCAGCAAATAAGAGGTGAAAGTTGAATTTTCAAATCCTTATAGTACAGTTTTTCTTTTTCTAAATAGATCGTATAATATCCCAAATTATGTTCTGCACTGATGTTCTTCAGCTAACAGAGATCTGGGATTGGAAAAAAGAGATTTATTGTTCATAATCAAGAAGGTAAACATAAGACAAGAATCTTGGAACAAAGGTTGTTTTGGGGTTTGGGGAGGGAGGAGGGGGTAACAATCAATTTGTTATATACTTCAATGATTGCCTTGCACGCTGTACACACGTACATGCAACGTTTGATTGGCTTGAAATTTACAGTCACTTTGTTGCATGTAGATGACTAAAGGCAAATCTGATTGAAAAACATTAGTTGATTCTAATAGCTTATTTGTAACTTAAATATTTGTTGTACATAAGGAGGTCGACAAGAAAGATTATATCACATTAATTATTTTTTAAACCTTCTTGCTCCTATTCAGATTCAAGCCATATTCATTTTTTAATATATACCAATTTTAAATAATGGCATAGACTGATTATAAAGTACTGTTGTCTAACCATTCACGTGCAGTAAAGGTAAATGCAAAGCGCATGTACTATGATTGGCACTGTGTACATGAACAACTAATATGAAGTGATATGATGATATGGAAAAAATGTTTCCTAAACTGGTTCAGGTCTTCAGTTGCTTTTTAACAAAATTAGACTGTAACAACAAAATATAAAAAATAAGGTCAGTCTGTCATATCTGTGAGAAAAGAAGTTATATGCGTTACAAATTTATTTAAATTCATTGTTGGAAAAAATTGAAAGAACAACAGGTTTAACTGATTATGCAGTCAAAACGAGATTTGTGCCCACCCAGATTCCCAATTGTTAGTCCCATTAGTGTTGGATCAGCAATGTGCCCAGTCAAATTAAAATCCATAATTATTATTAACCTCGGGATATAGAGAATAATATCCCTGTTTTAATTGCCTTAGCAAGAAACACTGACATCAGATTGTGAAACCATCTACTCTTCTCACAAGTTCCACTGCAAACATAATTTGAGAAAAATAAGCATTCCACTGTTTTAATTTTTTTTTCTTGTTTCTAACAGAATGTGACAGTTTCCATTATGGAACTAACTGCTCGAAAGACTGCAACTGTAGTGTTGGGGTAGAGAGGTGTGACAAAGTAAGAGGATGTGTTTGTAAAAGTGGCTGGACTGGAGACAAATGTGACACAGATATGAATGAATGCAGTAATACAACTTTATGCACAGGGGCCAATATTCACTGCCTCAATACACCTGGATCTTACCAATGTTCGTGTGAAAGTGGTTACAACAAGATAAATGACTCATGCATAGGTGAGACTGACAACAAACCAATCTAGGCACCAAACATGTATAAAGATATACATTATGCACAACAATGTTGGTACACACAGTCACACCTACTTATCCATATAATTTATTAAAACCTACAGGCAAATTATTTGTTGTCACTATTCCATATTCATTTTACAACAAACACAGTGTATTCCATCTGTGTTCATATTGCTTTACTATTAAATATATATCCACTGGTACTCAGATGATACGCGTGGCATGCAGATCAAACTTTAAATTTATTTCTCAGTATTTACTTCATACAAAACACCAGACGTATGTTTGTTTTCCAATGGCAATTTCAACACATTATTGTCTATATCATGCCGAGAACATGGGAGCTAATTGCCTTTCTAAAGGACACACTGAGTCAGTCAAACTAGGCTGGCATGCCGCTCTGAGATCATGATGCATATGCTCTATAAACTGGATTACTACAGCTCCACCCAAAACCTGGTACAGATTTTAATTGAATATACAGTTGAGTTTGTATTCTGTCATTTTTTATATTTGTTTGCAATTCTTTTCTTCCTCTTTTTTTTTTTTTTTTTTTTTTTTGCACAACTAGTGAGGACAGTGTATCTTCAAAATTGAATAACCACAAGTGTCTTGTTTTTTATTATTTAAAAATAAAAGCATAGGTCATAACAGATATGGAGAATTTAATGCTAACAAATCTGTATGACATCAGAAACCAAAAATGTAGTTGCCTCAAATAAAGGTAGGTTTAAATAAACAGGTCCCAATTTCACCAACATATTAGACAAAATTAAGTCTTGACTTAGCACTTGTCATTGGTCAGTTTTAAGTCAGACCTACATTAAACCAATCAGAACTCAGGATTCAGTTAAGTCCAGGCTTAAGTTCATTTGGTTAAATTCAGGTCAGGTCTGTCAGTAATAATTTACAATTTTAAAATGTCTTAGCTTGTTTTACATGTTCATATTTTTATAATTTCAACTTTTGTTCCAGAACACTTTTGGTGTCTTAAGTATAACCTGCTTTAACAAGACTAAACAATACTTCACATGTAATAGTGAGGGATAATGAAAATCAGACCCGAGGGTTTGAATTTGTGGACAGGAACAAAGTTTTGCTGAGTTCCTGCCCACGAATTCTGCTCACAGGTGTGGAATTTCCCAATCCCAAAATGCTTTTCAGAGTTCCTGCCCAAATATTCTGCTCTCAAGTGTGGGATTTCCCTATCCCACACCAATGCATATGATGATTTATTTTCCCATTATTTCTAACCAGGAAAATGTGGTGGATGAACCGAAAGAAATACAAAGTATTTTCTGAAGGTTTTATTTTTTCCCAAAAATTATTTATTGTGAACAAACATTGTTGTTAATAAGCCAACAAATTTTGCGTTTTCATACTAGAACAGCTATGTACACTAAAACAGCTATGTACTAATGTCATATATATATATATATATATATATATATATATATATATATATATATATATATGTATATATATATATATGTATATATATATATATATATATATATATATATATATATATATATATATATATATATATATAAACCATGTTATTGAGAGCATTTGTGTGTGATACGCATATTTCACATGGCTTTCTCACATGGGCAAACTATGTTGATCATGCCTATGTTACATTGCTTTCTCACATGGGCAAACTGTGTTACACATATATAGTAATGAGACAAAAATTATCACTTTCCAACAGTATCACCACATATAGCAGAAAGATATTGTGCTAATATTTTATAAAGGCATATACAAAAAGTACATCACATCATGGTCTTAAATAAAACAATGTACTCAACAGAACCTTGTTTTGACTTGCTGACACTGTAATTGAAACTGGTTTGTTTTGATGTTCACTTTTTTCTGAAGAGCCATTCATCAAACACATATGCAAGAACAAGGATCACAAAATATATTGTTATTTGTTCCTTCTTCTAACATAATATTACCTGCCCATTTCTCTCTCAGCCTTTCACTGATTATGTACATGTTAAGTCAAAGTGAAAACATTCAATTCATTTAATATCCCGTTTTTATTTAATATTTGAATAAGCTTTACTTGTATTTTTCTTCCTTTATTCTGTACAGATATTGATGAGTGCTCTGACCGTACAGCATTTTGTTCATATACCTGTAAGAACACCAACGGAAGTTACGAATGCATATGTATGCCAGGATATAAAGTCAATGGATCTTACTGTCCAGGTAACTTTTAGCTCATTTGGCTGCAAGGCCACGCGAGCTTATGGTATGGCCCTGAATCCAGTGAGCACTATCCATTGTCAGCCGTCCATTGTGTTATCCCTCCATAATGCTATTTTCAACTTCTAAATATAGTATAGCCAATTTCAGTCAATCTTGGTAGGAATGTTCCTCCGGATATGGTCTATCAATTTACCTACCAGCCAATTCACTGCATGTCACATGAAAAACATAATTTTGATCTAACAAAACCCCCCAACGCAAATTCCCCAAAACTCTTCCGTAACAAAGAAAAAGGGGGCGGGGGAAGAGGGGCAGGATGTGTTTATTCTCAGACACTTCTATATTTGTCTCATTCAAAGAAATATCCTGATTTGGAAAGTTTTTTGACCTTACTAATGTCGACAATAAGGTATAAACAAGTAGTGAACAGATTCATTGCACAATTTATCCAGAAAAACGAATAGTTACTGCCATTTAAGTTACGTAATGTTGGCGAACCAGGAAAGCAGGATGTAGGGAAAGTATCTTGGAGATTTTTTTTATGGCTGAGAGCTTTTTGTAACACTGACCAAGAAAATAAAATATCAAAATATGTTTGCACTAGACTGTGGGCATTGTCTTTGTGAAATGAAATAAAACCAATTAGACCAAATAAAATAGAAATAGAATGTACAGTGACATTTTTAGTCATATTCAACAAAACAAATCTTGGCATGCTAAAATAGCTGGTTTATTGTCATATGTTTCTTATTGTACAAAAATCATAACAATTTTATTTAGGTATTTTAATCAGTAATTAATATCTAAAATTATTTTACCCTTCAATTTAAGATTCCTGCAAACTAAAGAAGCCACCAGATCCAGGCAGTTATATTAACTCTAACTTTCAATTTAATATAATTTTAATTGACTTGGCTGCACACAATAACATCTTATTTCAACCTTCAACCCACCCACCCTTAAGGCGAGGCACTCCCCGCCACTATATAGAAAGTTAGCAGGTATGAATTATGTTTGGAGTGGTGCCACTAGCATTGCTGTAGATTCCATAGTAGTAAAGTGAACACCCTTTTGTGCTTCCTTATCCAGAATTACTCATACCACTTTGATCAAGCTTGGTGGTAATGTTTCTGGCAGTGTTGCGGAAAACCTATTTTCGATCTTTCCTGAACAACTGAGCCAGTGTTAATCAAACTTGGTAGGAATATTTCTTAATACATGCTTTAACCAAATTGTGTTCAGGCTGGTTACCCCAGCAACTGTGTGGCTTCCATATCATTCCATATGAAAAACCTATCTTTGATTTCTTACTGAGAATGGTTCAGCCAAATTAGGTCAACCTTTTTACCAATGTTTGTTTGGACGTGCTCTTTTAGTTATGTCCTAGGTATTCCCCCTGGCAATGGTGTATCATCCTTAGCAACTGGCTGGAAAACATTTTCACCATTTTCACTGAATTTAATGAAGCAGTATTTTTTCTCAAACTTGGTAGGAATGTCTGTTAAGACATAAACACATACTGCCCAGTTTGCTTCCCTTAGCGACCTTGAGCATTCCTTAGCAACCAGATGGAAAAACTATTTTTAACAGTTTGGCGTTATTAACAAACGGGTGGAAAACATGTTTGTCACGTCTAGTCTAGAACGGCTGAGTCAGTTTCGATCAGACTTGGTAGGAATGTTTGTTAGAACATGTTTTGTTAAAGTTGTGTATGAAGTGACTCTCCTAGCAATGATGTTGCATCGATAGCAACCATATAGAAAACTTAGTTTAGGTTCCTAATTCAATTATATATTAGACAGTACTGTGTTCATAAAGTTATTTGAGGTTAGTTCTGGAAAATTAACAAATGAGAATAAATGTACTGAAATGTGTTGTAATGGGTCCTCAGGGTTGAAAATGGGACCCTAATCCCAGCGTGAATGGACTCCGATTCCTATAAATATTCCAACATCATGCAAAATTCTTAATTTTAGCAATTTATTTCTGAACATTTTGTTTCAAATGGATCAGGTTTTTTCCCCATAAGAATGGGCCAGATGTCGACGGGGACAGTTGCCCTGTTTTGACTTCTAATGAGTTGATACCAGTTAAGGTGGAATAATTCAGATGTTCTTATTTTTGGGGATAAGCAATTTTGGCATTTACAGTTCGATCTATCTTATTAAGAACAATTTAAAACAAAACATTGCACATATATTATGAAATCGTATTGCTAGAACAGTCAAAATTAATTTGCTTTTCACAAACCAATTTGTCTAAATGATGGTAATTTCTTTATTTCTAGATGTAAATGAGTGTTTACGGAGTGAAGATGATTGTCCTCAGGGTTGTCAGAACACAGAAGGAAGTTATCAATGTGTCTGTTATTCAGGATATGAGGGAAATGGTACTACTTGCACACCTATAACTGGACAAAGTATGACATCTATTCACATTACATTCACCTTTAATATTCAGGTCAATGGAAGTCTCAGCCTGATTGATACATATGACAAGTATCTCTTCGATGTAAATCACACGGTAAGCTCTTGTCTTTAAAGTATTTACTGTATGATCAGGATAAATAAATGTGTGCACTTAATTTATTTTGAAATAATTGACGTTCATATGTGGTGATATGTGCCTATCATTTAGTAAAATATACCATGATATAGCTATTTTGTAAAGTTTGTATCCCCAAGTTATTTGAAGAAAAGCTGTGATTTATATGCTTCTGCCTTCCCATGCATAAATAATGTGGCACAAGTTCTCCTACACACTTTATGATGTAATTAGAAGCTATATGTAGATGTTCTTAATGGTTTCAGAATTTTCTTCCATTCCTACAACGTATGTGATAAACGGGTTCAATCACATTTTTCGATTTTTTACCGTTTTTATGTGTGAAAAGAGAAATGTACATTTTAATACAACAGCCCAGTGTACTGTCTGCATTCATGATGCTTCTTAACAATTACATGATCTGATAGGTTTCTGTCAGCTTAATTGACATAAAATCACGATATGCATGAGAGAGATTGGTGGCCATATATAACGGTGCATTGCATTTTATTTGAGCATACAAGTGTCTAATCACACTGACCACTCAGTTGCTTTAAATACACAAAGGTAAACACACAGTCTCCTGACACACTGGCCACTTGGCTCTATGGGGATGATTTCACAGTAGTAAACACTCTTACATAGTCTCCTGATAGACTTGCCACTCAGCTGTATGGGGTTGCTTTCACCATGGTACACACACTTGCAAAGTCTCCTGACACACTAGCCACTCAGCGGCATGTGATTTATTTCACACAATTACATGGTCTCCCTACAATACAATGGGTGTATGTAAACATCTTATTAATGTATTATCACAGAGAACATATCTGGATTCAAAACTTTGTGTAAAAGTGCTGAGAGACAACATATTAAATTAAGTCATAGTTTTGGGTATCACATTAATTCTTTTATGTTCTTTACAAGGTTCGGAATACATTTTTACATACATGCACAATACACCATGTTTAGCCTGAAAATTCAACCCAGAATACATAGTAAATATTGCCTTTACAGTCAAAGTTTTAAACCTGGTACAAATGTGCACCTGCAGCCAAGAGTAAATAGTTAATAATGGTTGCATACCCAGATTCTGAAAGCTGGTACAAATGTGCACCTGAAAATTCAGCCAAAAGTACATAGTTAATAATGGCTGCATACCGACATTTTAACAATCTCTGCAAATGTGCACCGAAGAATTCAGTAAGAATACATAGTTAATGGTGGCTTTGAACGCTGATTTTGAAAGCTTGTACAAATGTGTACCTGATAATTCAACCAGGTGTAAATAGCTAATAATGGATGAGCACCCAAATTTTTTAACGTTTCTACAAATGTGCATCTGATATTTCAGTAAAGAGTAAATTGTTAATAATTGTGATGCACCCAGATTTTGAAAGCCGCTTTCAATGTACATCAACAGCCAATAGCCAAGAGTACACAGTTAATCATGGCTGTACACCCACATTATGAAAAGATTGTGCACCTGAAAATTCAGTTAAGAGTACATAGAGTTAATAATGGATGTGCACCCAAATATTTTAAAGCTTCTACAAATGTGCACCTGAAAGTCGGTCAAGAGTACACAGTTATTAGTGGTGGTGCATCCAAATTTTCAAAGCTGGTATAAATGTGTACATGTAGCCAACAACCAAGAGCATATAGCTAATAAGGACTGTGCATCCTGACTTTGAACGCTGGTACAAATGTGCATCTGCAGCCAATATCCAAAAATATATAGTTAACAATTACTGCACGCCTAAAGTTCAACAGCTTCTACAAATGTGATCTAAAAAGTGCAACCAAGAGTACATAGTTAATAATGAGTTCACACTCAAATTTTGAAAGCTTTTACAAATGTGCACCTGCAGCCAAGATCACATTGTTAATAATGACTATGCACCCACATTTTGAAAGCTTCTACAAAGGTGCACCGAAAATGCAACCAAAATTACATAGTTAAAAATGACTGTGCACCGAAGCAAACTTGACTTTTGAACTCTGCTCTTTTATTCAAATGGTCTTACCTACTGCTGCCATCATCTTTTGTAGTTGTACAACTATTTCTACCAGAATATGAAAGATTATTTCATCAGCATAGAAAACATCACGCTTCAGTAAGTATTATACATTTTTCTTTCATTTTTTTGTTGTCCTAGATAACAACTAAGCACCTCTTGAACTATTAAAAATGTGAGGTTTATTTCAAAAGATAACTATATCATATTGGTTCAAATGACGAAGTTCAACCAAATTGTTTATTTGAACAAAAGTAAGTAACGGAAGTAAAGACAAATGGTCCAGCTAGGCAGATACAATAACAATTTTCCCAAAGTTAGCATTAAACATGAAGGTTATTTTTATAAACAAAAACCTATCTCAATACCCTGGCTTGTTTATATGGATGGACGGAAAATTGGATGATTGTATGTAATTTAATTTTCCAATCATGCAAGTACAGAAGGTAAATATGATCGATATTTTGATATTCGAAAGTTTCTTAATGATGTAATTCCATCGTCGGACACCATTACCCTCCTCCAGAAATACGTGTACGTTATATGAGTTTCATTTTTTAATTTAAACCCACTCAGTGCAAAGTAAGACTTAATTTGGATCTCATCTCTTCTTTTCATATCTGATTTGGTTACTTTCCTCATCTTTAATGCCATTGATAGTATTAATAATTTAAAGTGAAAAGAATTACACACTCTCAATAATTGTTTTTTTTTGTTTTTTTGGTTGAAAGAAACAAGTATGCAGCCAGACCAATTTTATTGTATAAATTCTATAGCTGAACATTCCCAATATATATATATATATATATATATATATATATATATATATATATATATATATATATATATATATATATATATATATATTAAATTCTTCAATCAATAATGATAGTTTTATATTATATCTCAATGGCTGTATGTATAGGTTGTGTTTGTGTAATCTTTTTTATTTAACATTATGGTAAACAGCATGTGTCAAGCTGGATCATATCTTACCAATTCTAGCACATTATAATGCATCTGAGTCTCTGTAATAAATGTTTGCATCATTATAGAATTTTCCTTGCTTTTAAAAATTTTATATTATTTTCTGAACCATATATTTAATTAGAAAATCATGTTTGAAATATTCAAGTTTCAATCTTTTTCCATAACTATCTCCATTGTTTCCTCTTTTCAGGCAAGGCAGCCTAATTGCAATCTTTGTCTTTCTGATGCAGGACTCTACTAATGCAAAAACTTCACTTGTAGTTTGTCTGACAGATGCCTTGAATAAGGAATTTGTTATAAATGGAAGTAATGTTATGCTTCAATCGCTAGCTGTCGGTGATAACACAGGTACCACATCTTTTATAACAGTATTTTAAGGTTCATAGACTTGTTGTAATATGCTTCAGCCGTACGGTATTTTATTGACCAGTCTATGCATCCAGCTGATGGTTACACAGAGTTGTAGTAATATGCTTAAGGGTTGGTTGCAGTGTATGGTATTTACAAGCATTTGCATCCAGCTTAAGTTTTTCACAGAGTTGTCGTAATATTTCTTCGGACTTAGTTTCACATTATTGTATCTACCAATCTGTCCACCCAGCAGTTTGTTCACAGGTACTTCAATATTTATCAGAGTATTTTAAAAGTTCACAGAGTTGTAGTAACTTTCCACAGAGTTGGTTGCATGGTACTGTGTTTACCAGTTATTTGTACACAACTGGTGGTCATCGAGTTATTGTAATGCTGCAACAACCTTTCAGTATTGTGTGTCTGGAAGTAGATGCATCATTTTAGAAGACTTTAACAAGAAATTCCTAGACTGTCATATTACATTTTTATCTCTTATCAGATCTAATTAGGGTGCATATAGTTTTACCCATATATGTCTGTCCACCCTGTCCAGTCATATCCAATGCAAATTTCTTTTCCACTCAGTAACATCTGAAGGAATTAGTGGATTGACACCAAATTTAGTTTCAGGATTTATATTAAAGCTTAAAGAGTTTGTCATAGCATTTGACACCGTCGATTTAGGTCTTCATAGCGCTTGTTATAGCATTTGACATTTTTCAGATAAGCAACTGTTTACACATTCGGGTTCTTCAGCTTGACATTAATCGTTGTGAAGCTAAATTTGATTGGTACAATTGGCCCTGGAACAAGCATTCAGTCCTAGTTTTATCATGCACTTAGCAAAGAAGATTTACATATGCTTGGTTAAAACAAACATGCTACCTGGAAAACGGCTGACTCCCAAGACCTTTCATCTTCAGATGAAGATTTCATTTGGTAAATACTGGCTGAGAATAGTGATAATGACAATGACTTTGAAAGTTTTATAGTAGATGAGATTATTGAAGCTGGGAAAGTGTTACTGGAAATATCAATGAGTGATTTTGAGCCTGAAAAGTATGTTAAAATATGAATCAGATGTACTTGCTGTTTTGGACAAAAACAGATGTCATGGTGGTGAAACCCCTACTCAGCGCTAAATGTAGAAATGAAGAATATCAAGCCTGTAGACTATGTAAGGCTGTTTGCTATGAGAATTTCTTGCATTTGATTATAGATCAAACAAAACTTTATGCAGATCAGAGAATAAATGGGAAGGACGTGATTGAGAACAGCTGCATGAGAAAATGAAAGCCTGTCACACCTGATGAATTGAAACTAATTTTTGCATTGGTTATGGACATGCAGTTGGTGCATAAATATGATATCAGTTTTTACCGGGCAGCTAAATATGTGATATTAACTCCATGCTTCAGCAACAAATATGAGTTGTGATCTTTTTCTTAATATTATAAGCAAGTAACACCTGAACAGGTAATTAATTTGACATGTACCTGTCTCTGTGAGTTAATCAGTTAGCATAATATGACCGACATTTATGAAAAAAATAATAGATGCTGAAACGTTTTTGTGAAACTTTGTTTCAGACTTTATGGGGTGTAAACTTAGCAGTGGTGTTCCTTGAGTGGATGTTTATTAAATGTTACCTATTATGTACCTGTGATTTTTAAACTTGGATATAAAGTTGTAACACATACATGTATATGGTAGGCCATTACAAATAGGGTATTTTAGACATATTTGAACTTTTTTTTATTAAAAACGAAACAAAAGCAAAGATGAAATACATAGGTATTTGTAATTTTACCTGTATTTGCATCTGTAAGTGCAAATCTGATAAAGATACATATGTGAGTTGATGCTTATAATAAAGTTCAGAGATCAACAATCATTTTTCACACAGGGTTTGTGTATCTATTATGTACAGTAATTAAAATACACGCAATTTAAAAGCAGAGTACAATTTTTCTTTCTTTTCTCAAACAATTCAGCACTGGTAGATCTTGCACTAAAAAACAATATAGCACTATAAGGGTTAAGAACTTTTGCCAGTTTTCAACCAAGTTCGGTGGATATATGGTTCTGGTTTACTTAGAACTTTGCCTTGTAATTGCATCACATTCATTGGTGGAATCTGTATCTTATGTACACATCTCAAGCTTACTGATAATTTCTGGTAGACCATTCAGTATTTCCTTGTGTTGTACTATGCAATGACTTTACATTTACTGATCAATTCTGATGGACCATTCAATAATTCATTGTGTTGTACTATGCAGCAATTCTTAATATAGTGATCCTGCTTTGCAGGACGTACAGTAATCGCTGTTTCATCCACGGTAAATGTTGTAAAAAAAAACCTCCTTGTTGCTCAATCTTTTAGCAATATATTTCCAGTAACATCTGCAGTATAGTCATGTATTGATTTAAGGTCATTGTAACAGACTGTTATGTATGTTCAGAAAATTTCTTTTCTTTATGTCTTTTTTCGTTCCCTCTTTCTTTCTTTCTTACTATATTTATTTAGTGACGATACTCCAGCTTCGTGATATATTCATAGTATCAATACCTAATTTTAACAGTGAGTAGCAGTGGAGGTCTATGTGCGATGTACGAGAGTCTAGTAGGGGCTTGTCCACAGGGTTACAAGTGCACTGTTAATGAACGCCGTCCATCTTGTGGGTAAGGAGTTTTTACTCATTGATTTATCACATTATTTGTTAGCTTGGGGTAGTAATTATTAACATAAATAAATTATTGCAAAATTTGTCACTACATTGAAAAGAGAAGCCAAAAGATGTTATACAAGTTTGTCTTTATTGTAATTTTTAATTGGAAATTGGTGACCATTCTTCAAGTCAATATTAACAGGAACATTTTGCATAATTTAGAAGTCATGCATAGTGCAATCTCTCTCACAAGTGTCTGTGAGTGATTTTAGGACACCCAGTTTGTCGAACTATCTATCCATCTGTCTGAATTGCATTGGTTTCTCCTCCAGTATTGTTGGGCAATACATTTGCCAACATGGTAGTGTAATTAACCACATTGTTGCAAGGTACAAGGATTACCTATGGCTCTGCTTCCAGGGACTAGGAAGGGGTTACAATATTAAATATC
Organism: Margaritifera margaritifera; assembly: GCA_029931535.1. Classification (NCBI taxonomy): domain Eukaryota; kingdom Metazoa; phylum Mollusca; class Bivalvia; order Unionida; family Margaritiferidae; genus Margaritifera; species Margaritifera margaritifera. Next base: position 795,735 of record JAQPZY010001577.1, read on the forward strand.
TGACTAGAATAGTCTCAAGTGTGCCTGTGATCAATTGCGAAGCCTAACATAACATTTTTATAGTTTATTGAAATATTTGCCGTCCCCAGTGAAAGAAGATGTTAGTCGTGTCGTTTGGCTTGTTTTAGCAACAGAAGTGCTAGAAAACTGTATCCATACCAAGACAGACCTCAGACTAGATTGGTCTCCCTTGGATAGTGCGTTTGGTGCCAAATCTCAGCATTCCTCAGTTACTACTTCCACTCCAGCACAATCAGCATACTGTCTTAAAAAGCATCACAAATACCTTCCATTTCTGGTCGTTTCTCCAAATTGAGAAATCGCTATGAGTTTCTCATCACATTGAAATACAACTCCATCTCTTTTCTCACTGAATTCAATTTGTCATTGCAGATGAATGTCTTGCATCACATTTGTCTATTTTGTCATACAATAAGCTAACCAGTGCCATCTTACAGATCCTAAAATGGGTAATTTACCATATCTGCATTTCATTTGTGGTTTCTTTGAATTTGAAATGCATTCACAATTCAATTCCATAAATGTAATTCAAATGGAGCTAGGACGAAAATGCCGTCCACCGCACATACTGTTTTATGGGTTGAAATATGCCGCTTTTGAAAATTAAAAGATTCAAGAAAAAAATTTATGAAAGAAAACAAAACGACATTTTTACACGTTACAGCCACACATTACAGAAACCAGGCAGAACCAGTCTACTGGGGACTAGAACCGATGCGTTCTGAGTAGTTGGATTAAAATTGTTAAATAAACAATGGCTAGCACGTGTATCCAACAAGCTGTAAATTGATTAAACTATTGTTGTAATTTTTAAAGTTTGAAGCCAAAGGTGGGATTTTTGGAGGTGTTATAAGTAACAAAGAGATGAAAGGTTATTCATTATGAATTTTGAGTCTTTGGTTAAAAATCGGCTGACCCTTTGATGGAGGTGAGATAAAAAGTAGAGATTGACCAAAATTAATTTCAGCAGAAACACTTGAGCTAGTATTTTTATCTTTTAACAGGCATATTTAAGGGCAGCTCTATCTCTTTTAGGTCAATTCATGTCAAAATACTGAAACGTGCACTTTCTCCCAATGCTAGAAAAAGCAACGGTTAAGAAATATTATAGCAAGTTCAGCAAATTGAGCAATGATAGGAAATCAGAGTTTAAGTGTGTACAGGCAAGAAGCTAATGTTCTGAGTTTGCATTGCGTGTTTCATGTAAAATGAATTTAAAGATAGTATATGGAAAAAGAAATGATATCACCAGGCATATGCAGACACCTTTTCAATGGAGTAATGTTTCTTCTGTATCAAACTCACCCACTTTGAAGGCTTTGTTTGAGACTGGGTCAAAGAGGATAAAGGCACTTGCAGAGACTTTGTTTTCAAATGTAGTGGCAGAGCATAATTTACCATTCCTTATTTCAAATCATTTTACTAAACTGGCTAAAGTTATGTTTCCAGACTCAGCTATTGCACAGAAATGTTCATGACAGCGTACAGAGACAACACACATTGTCACTCAGGTCCTAGTTCCTCACTGGGACAGAGACTTGAAAGTATGTGCAGGAGTCAGACGTTCGATGACATGATTGAGAATACATATTATAGCAAAAATGCGCTTGTTTTTGTTATCTATCCCCTTAAAACACGTAAAATTTATGTCGATAAAAAACTGGTTTACAGATCAATCTACTAATCAAACTTTTAAAAGCTACTGATTTGATGTTCTGGTTCTGTCACATGTATGCATTTGATTTACATTCAGTTTATAATCCCTTCATGTCTGCATTTCATCGGTCTCGTAGCTTTTGTTTATGCTGTCAGAAATCCATACACATGTTTTCACTTTCAGTGTTTGCATTCATTTTTGCTTATTTGAAATGAAATGAAAATGCATTTACCAAGGTGAGTATTATTGGGAACAAACTATTGCCTTTGTATCTTGTCTTATTAAAACCATGCTTTAATAAATTAACAAATGCATACAATGCAAAGGTAAACATTGAATTTACTCTAAAATATAACTGCAACTGCAGGAAGTCTAAAGATACATTTGGAGAATATTTGTCAACAAATTGCATTTCTTATTTTATTTCATTTAAATAAAGATCGTACAGATTCAACCACCGGTGATGATGTCATTATATCTTTGACGCTGTTGTTTATGTCTGCCTTGACAATAACAATATCAAGGCTTCTAAGGGGTGAAATTGGTAGCTGTTGTTTATGTCTGCCTTGTCAATAACAATATCATGGCTTCTAAGGGGTGAAATTGGTAGCTGTTGTTTATGTCTGCCTTGTCAATAACAATATCATGGCTTGTAAGGGGTGAAATTGGTAACTGTTGTTTATGTCTGCCTTGTCAAGAACAATATCATGGCTTCTAAGGGGTGAAATTGGTAGCTGTTGTTTATGTCTGCCTTGTCAATAACAATATCATGGCTTGTAAGGGGTGAAAGTGGTAACTGTTGTTTATGTCTGCCTTGTCAAGAACAATATCATGGCTTCTAAGGGGTGAAATTGGTAGCTGTTGTTTATGTCTGCCTTGTCAATAACAATATCATGGCTTGTAAGGGGTGAAATTGGTAACTGTTGTTTATGTCTGCCTTGTCAAGAACAATATCATGGCTTCTAAGGGGTGAAATTGGAAACTGTTGTTTATGTCTGCCTTGACAAGAACAATGTCATGGCTTGTAAGGGGTGAAATGGTAACTGTTGTTTATGTCTGCCATGACAAGAACAATGTCATGGCTTGTAAGGGGTGAAATTGGAAACTGTTGTTTATGTCTGCCATGACAAGAACAATGTCACAGCTTGTAAGGGGTAACATTGGTAACTGTTGTTTATGTCTGCCTTGACAAGAACAATGTCACGGCCTGTAAGAGGTAAAATTTGTAGCTGTTGTTTATGTCTGTCTTGACAAGAACAATGTCACGGCTTGTAAGAGGTGAAATTTGTAGCTGTTATTTATGTCTGTCTTGACAAGAACAATGTCACGGCTTGTAAGAGGTGAAATTTGACGCTGTTGTTTATGTCTGCCTTGACAAGAACAATGTCATGGCTTGTAAGAGGTGAAATTTGACGCTGTTGTTTATGTCTGCCTGGACAAGAACAATGTCACGGCTTGTAAGAGGTAAAATTTGTAGCTGTTGTTTATGTCTGCCTGGACAAGAACAATGTCACAGCTTGTAAGAGGTGAAATTTGTAGCTGTTGTTTATGTCTGCCTGGACAAGAACAATGTCACAGCTTGTAAGAGGTGAAATTTGTAGCTGTTGTTATGTCTGCCTGGACAAGAACAATGTCACAGCTTGTAAGAGGTGTAATTTGTAGCTGTTGTTTATGTCTGCCTGGACAAGAACAATGTCACAGCTTGTAAGAGGTGAAATTTGTAGCTGTTGTTTATGTCTGCCTTGACAAGAACAATGTCATGGCTTGTAAGAGGTGAAATTTGACGCTGTTGTTTATGTCTGCCTGGACAAGAACAATGTCACGGCTTGTAAGAGGTAAAATTTGTAGCTGTTGTTTATGTCTGCCTGGACAAGAACAATGTCACAGCTTGTAAGAGGTGAAATTTGTAGCTGTTGTTTATGTCTGCCTGGACAAGAACAATGTCACAGCTTGTAAAAGGTGAAATTTGTAGCTGTTGTTATGTCTGCCTGGACAAGAACAATGTCACAGCTTGTAAGAGGTGTAATTTGTAGCTGTTGTTTATGTCTGCCTGGACAAGAACAATGTCACAGCTTGTAAGAGGTGAAATTTGTAGCTGTTGTTTATGTCTGCCTGGACAAGAACAATGTCACAGCTTGTAAGAGGTGTAATTTGTAGCTGTTGTTTATGTCTGCCTTGTCAAGAATAATATCATGACTTCTAAGGGTGAAATTGGTAGTTGTTGTTTATGTCTGCCTTGTCAAGAACAATATCATGGCTTGTAAGGGTGAAATTGGTAGCTGTTGTTTATGTCTGCCTTGACAAGAACAATATCATGGCTCGTAAGGGTGAAATTGGTAGCTGTTGTTTATGTCTGCCTTGACAAGAACAATGTTATATCCTGTAAGGGGTGATATTGGTAGTTGTTGCTTATGTCTGTCTTGACATGAACAATGTCACGGCTTGTAAGGGGGTGTAAAATTGTCAGTGTTCAGACTCAGATCCTGGATTATCACTCAGAAGTGCTTTAACCATGGACATTTAATGGCAGCTTGAAAAAAACTTGATTTTAAAATCCACTCATGAAATGAATTTTTGTTTTGTTTTATTTTCATTCAACATTCTTCGTATTGTGTTCAGTGTTTTGCATTTGAAATCTACATTTTCTTCAAAATGCATTCATCATTATATTTACGTTCATTGTGCATTTTGTTTTCATTTATTTTTCATTTTCTCTGTATTTCGATCTTGTTTCAGTGGCTACCCATTTCAGAATATAAATTTCTTGATTCAAGCCTTACGTGCATCCATTAAAGAAGTCGTATGGATTCTGCTTCAAGAGTTCTGGCTTCATAAATGGAATGGCCTTTCTTCTCACAGTGATGACTTCCATCTAACTTCATTCTGGACTTTTACAAAATATGTATCTTCCACACTGAAGTCCCAGCCGCTAATAGAGGTGTTGTAGGCTTTTTAAATGCATGGACCAGAAACCTTTTCTCGACATACAACAACTAGTTTGCAATGTTGTACCTATTGTCTCCATGGCTATCTTTCAGCAAGCTGAACATAGATTTGATTCCACTACTGAGACTCCCACGGACATACACACTTGCGAATCAGTCCTTGTGCGTAGCTCATGTACGCAACAAGGCAGTTCAAAACGAATTCTCTTTATTCCAACACTGTTTTTTGTTAACCTCCAGCTCACAGAGGGAAATGCTTTCGTATCCATGTCTGCACTGATCAGAGATCACTACAAGGCAACCTTCAGATCTCACCCTTTATCTTCCAATCTCCTATTCAATGGCCAAACAGAGGGGGTCACAAAACAGGCCACCAACGATGCAACCCTCTTGAATGCCCAGCATTCCAGAGTCCTGCCTTCATTTTCCAACAGGGACCAGAGAAATAGGAAGAAATTGAAAAAGTAAAAGGAAAGAAGAAATGAAAGATAAATAGGAAGACCTCACTTAGGTACTCCCTTCTCCAAATCTTTTTCCACGGCAAAGGCTCCGTTTCCCAAAGCAAGAGACAGCACAGCGCAGGGAGAGACGGACTGATTTTGGTCCAGTTCCTCTCCCTATCACTCTTCTTCCATCTTCCATGCAACCCTTTTCCAACAAGCCAGTGGAAGGAAGACTTCAACAACTCGCCATATATGCTCTTCTTCATAAAAGGGCACTCACAAATTCACACACAAATGTTCTGGGATTCTGCTCACAAGACACACAGGAACCCAAGCTAAGGATAGAGACCCAGAGGTAGACCCTCAGCTCCATCTAAGAGGGACTCCTATAGTCAACTTAGACCTCAAGAGGTGTGCCTTCATATTCGCATTCACAGGTCTTCCCAGAAGTTCATTAGACTTACTCTTGGGGACCCCACCTCTAGGTCTACGTCCATATCCCTGACATTGAACTATTTGAACATTTAGAAAAACCTACGATAAGCAATTTTTTTATTGACTCAAAATCCCTTCTTCCTCTCTTGTTTTGCCTCAGATTCCTTGTTCACAAGGACATTTCCGATTTTATCATGTCTCAGCTTTATACCCATCCAGATATTCAGTTCGCTTGCTTTTTCATTTGAGTTCACCTCCCTAAGGGTTGTGTTTTGATGATCACCCTCATGGTGTCTTCTATCCTATTGAAGAATTGAATATCAGTCCATGAATCGCTTAAACTGGCTACAGATCTTCCTGACTTGGGCCACCCACATATGAGACCCCTGTTGATAATCCTTCTTCCTTTGTGGTGGCCAAAACTTTACCAACTAGACCAAATGATCAAAGCTTCAGAGTACAGGAGGCTTCATATTGGCTCATGCAAGATCTTTCACTTCTTACAGTGGGCCTTCTGTTTCAGCACCATCAACCGGATATCTTGATTTGCATGGATGTCAGCTGACCGAGGTGCCCATCTCCTGCCTTCCCAGTGAGCTGGGTTTGGTCACTGCAGGAGCACTCTACACTCACCAACCACCAGAAGGCATATGGGACAGTAAATGCCTCTTGATCATGATGTGAGATGCAATCTGGAAGGTACATTCAGATGTTCTGATTGTTTTCGATACCTTCGCTGTGTCATTTACTTCTGAAGACAAGGGAAATGCAAGCCCTCAGACCTGCGCCTTCTCATTTTGGAATATCTCAGCTCATGTCTTAATCAACAAAGTTACATTTAAGTTCTTCACACACCAGTCAGATGCAGTATTCAAAGTGATTCGCTGTCCTAATCAAATCAAGCAAGTCACACAGAATGGTCCTTTTAGGTCATGGTCGTCAGTGTAATCTCTGCTCAATGAGGCTGACCCTTAGTGGATGTTTTCACGATGAGGTGGAAAGCCAAACTCACAATACTCACCTCCCTACTCATACATGAAGACCAGGTCAGTTGAGACACTTTCTCTTATCCGGAACTATTTTTTGTGTATCCTCTAGCTTCTCTGATTCCCAAGGTCATTTAGTAGTAAACATAATCTGTGTGCAAACGAATCCTGATTGCACCCCTCAAGTGGCTTTGTGAGGAGAAGAAAAGAAGTTAACCACAATCACAATAAAGGGCTACTGTTCTACAGTTTCCAACATGTTTCACCATCACGGAAGGGAGGACATAAGCCAAAACAAAGACCTTTGTCTCAACCTAAGGCCTTGGCACTTTGTCCGAAATTGACGCATCCGTCGGTTTTGATGTGATTATACAAGGCACCCTTTGTGTCTCAGGCTAAAACTTCGCTGACTCATCTTTTGTATAAGACCTGCCTCCTAGTCATCAGATTTAGCAAGCAAAATATCAGGTAAATTCATGCTTTGTCAGTCAACATGAATTATCTGCAGTTCCTTCCTGATAGTTCTTTTTCTCTCCGCCTACAAAGAATTAACCCAAGACAATATTAATTTCGTACACAATTGCTGATCAGGTTAGGGCAGTTGCCACCAGCTGAAAATTCGAGTGAAACCATTCTCTCACAGATATAATTGGAGCCATGGGATGGAGGTTTGATAAAACATTCTCCAACTTCTGAAAAAGCTTGCATCCCCAATTTCTTAGTTTGCCCTGGGCGGACCTATAACAACAGCACAACATGCTACCTTTCTAGGGTACTCAGCAGCTTAGTATTAATGTGGATTACTTTAATTCTGCTGGATTTTCAGGAGCGAACATGTTCTCGTTGAGACTTTGTCCCTTCATTGATGACGTGTTAACTCTAGCCCATATTTCACACCAGACTCGAAGCTACTGTGCATATTCTAGAAGACAGGAGCCAGGGTCTACTATAGGATAAGGGGTTGTAACTCCCTCTACCTCTTACCTGTTTTCCTAATATATTATGATATGGTATGTATTTAAAAAAAAAAAAAACAATTCTTTTGCTTGGAAAGGCTGGAGTTGCAAGGTTTTCATGTTTTTCTAATGTATTATGGTTTCATAAGTATTATTGAAGAAACATACGTTACTCTTAAAATTGATTTTTATTTGTGTTTTAGCTATTAATGAAATGTCTATACTAAGTTGCATAATTCCTTTCTGTTTAGTTTACCACATTTGCTAGATATGCATGCAATTTATGTGCAGAAGAAAAAGTACTTTCCTCACTGGCTTTTTATACAGTTTGGTGTAATTGATCGATTGTGAGAGCAGGGGTATTTCCGCCCATGCATTAGCTTAGCAATTTATGCAAAACTCAGCCTTTATTATGGAAAAAATGCTTTCAACGAAAGACAAGTGAGTTGAGATTTACAGTGAAAGAACTGAAACTTTCACAAAATTCAGATGAGAATTCTTGTGACTATATGGATTTGTATATGCTGTATTGTTACAATTGTGACGGTGTCAGAGCAGTTCCAAAAAGCCAGGCAACAAGCTTTTCAGCTTCCTGGTTGTAATTACATAACACTTACACCTAACCACTGATACTAATGATCAATGGCCACTCATTTGTAGTCTGTTAATGTATGACTGACACATGACCAGAATTGGCAATCCAACAGTTATACTTGCAAGATAATGTCACATCTGTAATGCTATTTAAATCAGCTAATCCTTCACCCATCCACCACCACCACCCACCACCACCAAAAAATGATAATGTTTTACTAGGAAATGAGTATTGCTGAAAAATATGGCAATGCTATAAATATATTATGATTGTTCTTTTGTAATGTGAAATAATCGCTTCTTGTAAGTAATCGTCAGTAATATGAGAAAAATGTACAATGGCATTTTCTTTAATTTTCTTCTTACCAATCTCTGTTGATGTATCATGGGGATAATTCTTAATGGCAATTTTTCTTTTTCAGACCAGATGACATGGAAGAAGGCAAGATCACATTTTTTTCAAAAACTCTTTCACTTGATTAATTTTATGCTGCACACATATCCATGCAAACTTTAGAGTTTTATATATTGCAGATTTGGTTGTTTCCTTGCAATAAAGTTAGCACTCAATAAACTTTATGATGACGATAGTCTTAAAATTGCTAGATGAGTCAGTTTCATTTTATTTATGATGTGTATTTTCATGTAAATCAATATGAACAGAATCAGATATAATCAGTTGTACCCACTGGCATCTAGGTATTCAAAAATATTAAAAGTAGTTGGAAACTAATTGATTAAAACTATTATATGCAACATGATAAAAAATAAAATGTCAAACAATTTAATAACAATAAAAGTTACCATACTTTTTCAGCCCCCGACTGCATGAATAGATGGTTGGGAGGATATTCGTTTTGTCCTGCGTGAAAATCTCTGTGCCCGTCCATATATCCATCCATCCTTCTTTTAGTTTGTACTAAAAAGTTGGTTAAGACACTTGTTCAAGAATATAGCGGAATACAAATGTATGTGTATATCTGTATGCATATGTTGATGAGCGTATTAGATCTTCCAGCAGTTTCTGCAGATATTTTGCATTTTTCAACTTTTGGGACCTTAATATATTTGTTTTGGAAACCTTGTTAAGTTAACATCATAAAGCAAACACCACTTGACATAAACAACGCAAATATGACAGGCATGTTTATATTCAGAAGATGACCTAATTAAAGTTTTGTGTAATTTCAAAATTGTTACATGTTTGATGTAAGTTTGAAACTTTTTGATTTTCTCCTTTTTAAGGGAATTTATGTGCAGTTGTGGCATATGTGTTTGATAACACATTTGATTTTCTTTTTTATTTTATTATTAGACAATGAAGCACTTGTTATTGGCCTCAGTGTTGGAATTCCACTTGGAGTGATCCTCATTGCAGTTGTCATCGTATTAGTTCTGAAATGTAAAAATAATAAAATCAAGGATTTGACAATTTGTGGTGGAAGGTAAGTTCCATGTGTTTAATGCCCTACATTATTTTTGTATTGTCTGCATTTGCAGATACTGTAACACCAAGAATCTCTTTTCCAGTGGCTGTCAGCATAAACAATTTCAATTTTTTGTCATGTCTACATTTGCAGATACTGTGAAATTAGGTATAACATTTCCAGTGGTGGACAGCGTGAACAATTCAAGACTTTTGTCTCGTCTGCATTTGAAGATATTTAGGTTCCAGTTTTCCAGTGGCTGTCAGCATAATTTTTTATATATATTTTTGTCATGTCTGCATTTACAGATACTGTGAAATTAGATATCACATTCCCCATGGAGGGCAACATGAACAATTTGAAGATTTTTATTTTGTCAACATTTGCAGATACTGTGGTATTCGATATCACTTTCAAGTCGTGGGCACCATGAGCAATTTAAAATATTTTGAAAAGTTTACGTTTAAAAAAATGAAATTTAGCATCATAGTATTGTTTATAATGAAATACATTATGCTCCGTGTTACAGCATTTGCGTCATAGTGCTGTTTACATGAGAGACATTATGCTTCGTGTGACAGTATTTGCGTCATAGTGCTGTTTACATGAGAGACATTATGCTCCGTGTGACAGCATTTGCGGCATAGTGCTGTTTACATGAGAGACATTATGCTCCGTGTGACAGTATTTGCGTCATAGTGCTGTTTACATGCGAGACATTATGCTGCACAAGACAGTACTTACACCATCATGTTGGTTATCTGAGGGACTTTACCAGAGGGACATCTTGCTCCATGGGACAGTAATTACATCGTAGTGCTGTTTACCAGAGGAGCATCTTGCTCCATGGGACAGTAATTACATCGTAGTGCTGTTTACCAGAGGAGCATCTTGCTCCATGGGACAGTAATTACATCGTAGTGCTGTTTACCAGAGGACCATTTTGCTCCATGGGACAGTAATTACATCGTAGTGCTGTTTACCAGAGGAGCATTGCTTCATGGGACAGTAATTACATCGTAGTGCTGTTTACCAGAGGAGCATTTTGCTCCATGGGACAGTAATTACATCGTAGTGCTGTTTATTAGAGGAGCATCTTGCTCCATGGGACAGTAATTACATCGTAGTGCTGTTTACCAGAGGGGCATCTTGCTCCATGGGACAGTAATTACATCGTAGTGCTGTTTACCAGAGGGGCATCTTGCTCCATTGGACAGTACATACATCGTAGTGCTCTTAACCCAAGAGAAAACAAGATAACAATGCCCTGTGGGGCAGTATTTACATCATAGTGCTGTCTACATGAAAACCATCATGCTCCATGGGACAATACTTATATCAAAGTGCTGTTTACACAAGGATCATTATGCTACTTGGGACAGTACTTAATCATAGTGTTGTTTACTTGAGAGACATTGTGTTCCATGTGATAGTTATTTTAATAATATGGTCATACAAAATGTGATTAACTTAGAATTGAACTTCATATTTGTCAGGATTGATAAAGTCATGAATCTTAAAATTCAATTATGCATTGCATGAATGGTCAAAGTGAAGTGAAGGCTAGTATGTAATCAATTTTCATGATTCATGAATTCTGTAAATTATGAAGTTCAAATTCTTGTAATGATAATTAGGTTGAAAAATACTATTGAAACTCAAGAAATACTAGAACTATATTTTAACCAATGTTTTCGCCTTTGTTCAAGAACACAAGAAAGGTGCATGAATACATAAGTAGTTCCGTCTTTTCTTATGAACTAATAACTTTCAGTTTTTTGCATCACATGATGCAAGTTTAACCAGTCTAAACGTCTGCTACAAAGACTTGGTTAAAACATGTGCAATTATTTAAGTATGACTATTATAGCTTATGCAAATTCTTGGTACCTTGATCACAACAAAATGTCCAGTCATTTAAGAATTTAACTTAATATTGTACATGATTCATAAAGTCATGTAGCTTGATTATCTATTACAGTCTAAATGTTGTTACAACGGCTTGGTAAAAATTTTCTCACATTTGCAGATACTGTGACATTAGGTATCACTTTTCCAGTGGCAGGCACCATGAACAATTTTTAAAAAAATTTCTTGTCAGCATTTGCAGATATTATGGCATTAGGTATCAAGTTAAGACAATTCATTCTATGATACACTCCAATCACCTTGGGATGAAGGTCACAGTTATAGAACATTTGCATTAATTTCAAGAGTTTGGTTGATTTCTTTTGTGTTTCATTTGTCCATATGTTGGATTAATCATTATGAAGCTAAGAAAATTATTTCAGTGACATGCATGCTTGCCACTTTGACCTTGGTCTCAAGGTCACAGTCATAAAAAGTTTGCATTAATTTTTTGTTGAAGGTTTTGTTATTTATATTTCCTAAATTCCATGATGGATTTTTATTTTGCTTGGCATAAATCAATATGAAGCAAAGACAATTCCTTCTGTAACACACGCAATTTACCCTTTGATTGCTGGGTCAAGGTCAGAGTCTTAAGAAATCGGCATTAAGGTTTTGGCTAAAGTTGTATTTTTTTTAAATTGTTCGCACTTTGGATGAATAATTAGGAAACTAAGACAATTCAGTCTGCGACTCGTTCATTCTCCCCATTTAACCTTGGGGTCAACATGGCAGCAGGGCCACTCATAAAGCGTTTGAATACATGCTTTTTAATTATGGTAACATGGTACCCCTGACCTTCGTTTTGTGTCAGATTGTTCTTTCAAAATGTTATGGAGTTATAGCCCCTGTTTGACTTAGAACTTTTCCTTTAAATTGTATTATATTTGCGAGAGCATCTATGGCATATAAACACATTTCAGATCATATTTCAAACTCCTTTTTGCTGTTAGTTAGTATGCATTCGTAGTACATAGTAATTGATCATATAAGAACAATTAAAACATACTGTTTGTAGTTTGAACACATTTGCAGAAGCACTCAAAAAAGACTTTGAATTCTTGGGCACATGAACAAACTATGTATTGCTATATGCTTGACCATCTAATTGATGATGCAATATTAATCTGGAACATTAACATTTTAAGCAATCTTCACTTTTATTGTGATATCATCCAAGACAATAACTGATCTTTATTTATACTTTGAACTTAGTATAGAACATGTAAAAAGAATGGATGTACTTGGTTTGCATGGAATTTACTATTCAATTCAATTTGAACAGATGGCCCACCAGAGAGGTGCTTTATCCCATTGAAGCAAACAGAAAACTATCTGGCCATTCACGCAACACCCTTGGATTTGAATCTGACGAAAATGAAGGTACGTATCATCTTACTATGTATGTATGTATGTATGTACGTATGTATGTATGTATGTATGTATGTATGTATGTATGTATGTATGTATGTATGTATGTATGTATGTATGTATGTATGTATGTAGTAGCGTTTTATGGCATCTCAGCACAATAATAACTATATGGTGCCAACTAAAGGTAAAGTTTAAAACATGTAAAATTGAACTGCATAGAAATTTATGAACATAAATCCATTTAAATAAATGTAAACAGGTTTAAAACACCAAGTAGATCATGAGCTTATTTTCAGATCATGACAGCGTATATCAGGGTCAGGCATCAGTACTTTTACGATAATGCATATCAAGATCATGCATTGGTACTATTGAGACAGTGCATATCAAGTCATGTATCTGTACTATTGTGACTGCATATCAAGATCACTCATCTCTACTATTGTGGAAGTGCACATCAAGGTCAGGAATTTGTACTATTGTAACAGTCAATATCAAGTCATGTATCTTTACTATTGTGACAGTGCATATCAAGGTCAGGTATCTATACTGTTGTGACATTGGATATCAAGGTCAGGCATATATGACACTGCACACCAAAATTAGGCATCTGTACTATTGTGACAGTGCATATCAAAGTCACGTATCTATACTGTTGTGACATTGCATATCAAGGTCAGGCATATATGACACTGCACATCAAGATCAGACATCTATACTATTGTGACAATGCATATCAAGGTCAGATATATGTACTATTGTGACAGTGCATACTGTAATATCATTTTATTTTCGTATGTCGCAATTTTCGTGGCTTTGTAAAAAGAAGACATTTTCGTAGGTACTTAAATTCGTGGTTTTGCCTGTCAAAGTTTGTATAATTTAGGAATTTAAATTCATGGATAAACCTCTACAAATACCCCAAATAAATAATACAAAAGAATGAATCCATGCCGACAACAAAGGGCGGTCACATCAATGGTTAAAACAATACTACCACCTGTATGAGCACAAATCAAACACCCGTCAAGATCAATCAACTATATTCAACATCAGAGGGAGCTGACGCAGTCAACCACGCTAAAGTAATAGGTTCTTAAAGTACATGTGTATGCTCTCTTCCTTCAAAAACTGTTTATAAAGTTGCACCTTCAACTACTTTCTGACAATCATGGAGTTAACACAGTGGCTTAAGAGTGGTAAAATTCCACATGTAAACCAAACACGTGACTCCATGGTTAATGCAGTTAGCAAGCAGTGTCAACATTTGATGTGTTCAGAGCATATCAAAGTGCAAAGATGCCAACTAAAGTAAAAGACTATGGGAATAACTCCTTTGTTTGAGCCTGCCTCATGTATGAACCAATTTCAATAACTAGACTTTACTGAAAACTTCATCAACCAAGCCTAATCATGCTGAATGGATAATTGCGGATCATGCGAAAATGTGTGAAAGATTAGATCTAATTCTCCGTGGCTGTAAAAATGCTGGACTTGTTTAATTAAAACATTTCAAGTTTATTTACCTGACAAACATTTGTGTGTACCAGCAGACTTGATTGACACAATGTTGATTCATTACTGAGCAGTAATTAGTGTATATACCTAGTGTTTCATTTGTAATTGTGCTTCAAGCAATAGTTTTAGTATTTTACAGTCATGTTGCTCTTTGGGATTAAGCATACATTCATAAAATGAGACATGCTTTCACGATGATTCAAATGTTTCGAAAACAGTTTCACTTGAATGAAAAATTGATTTTGAATAAGTATTAAATCTAATTTTCATATACTAGTATCATTTATTATTCTTTCTTTCATTCTCAGTAATACTAGCGTTTGAATACATGCTTTTTCTCATTTCTCTCTATCCTTACTTATGTCACAACATATCGATTTAAGGCAGCGAGTAAAAATTGCAGCTACCAATACCGTGTAGATACGTATGCATTGAAACAATATAAAATGCATTATAATTCTTCTTTTCTAAAAATGTTAAAATAAAATAAACACATGTTACCAGACTACAGAATTGATGTTGATGTATCAAATAGGTTTGTTGATCTCTGGGAATGAAATACAGTGAGAAAATGGGGGTTGGGGCTACTTTATCATCTGTGGCTAATTTTTTGTTGGGTCTTTAAATTCGTGGTTTATGGCAACAATAAAGTCCACAAAAATGGGTACCTCACGTGATACTACAGCATCAAGGTGTGGCATCTATACTGTCGGTCATTTAAGTCAAAAGGGTATTTTAACATTTTGACGAAATTAACATAACAAGAGAAAAAAAGACAGAAAAAACAAGACCAACCTTTGAAAAATTCCTTATCCTCTATGATCACGGCATATTTAGTGTAAGGTGTTTCAATTACCTTTGCATATGAAATTTGATTTTTGTGCTATACTATGATGTTGGTTGGATATAAAATGTCACTGTTGTCTGCCTGTACATTCATCCATCTGTCCGTCACACCTTGTTTATAATGGCTGTGAGTCTTGAGACAGGAACAAACAATTATTATTTTTCATGCCCAGAATTTCTTGAATTTATCTGAATGATTACAAATATTAACTCAATAAAATATATAACTTTGTAAATTTAGAATTTGTGTTATTTAGTATGCATAATTTCCAGAATCATGAATATATAAATAAAAAGAGATAAAATTGGATGGATCAAATGACAAACAAGACGGAGTAGCCCATCTTTGCTACAGTGGTGTGTTAATCACACTTATAGATGGATGGTGAATTCAATAAGGAATCTGACCTGAATATAAAGGAACTGTGTTTATAGTTGAAAATGGGAGCATGACCCACTTTACAGCTAGGTGAAAACATTTAGTGGGGACAAACACACAATTGCAATGGATAATTATGGGCACATTATGTGGGGACAAACACGCAATTGCAAGGAATAATTATGGGCACATTATGTGGGGACAAACACACAATTGCAAGGGTTATTACGGGCACATTATGTTCAATGTATAACATGTTAAGTTAGCAGATGGACATTAGAGATCAAGTTTCAGTCTTGTCAGGCAAAATTTGCTGTTTTAGGGACTCAGATGCATGCATAACATACATTCATACATGCATACATACATCGATACATCGATACATACATACATACATACATACATACATACATACATACATATATACATACACATACACACACATACATACATACACACACATACATACATAAATTCATGCATGCATACATACATACATACATACATACATACATACATACATACATACATACATACATACATACATACATACATACACACACATACATACATACACACACATACATACATACACACACACACATTCATGCATGCATACATACATACATACATACATACATACATACATACATACATACATACATACATACATACATACATACATACATACATACATACATACATACATACATACATATATAGATACATACAATCATAAGTGGAATTTTGATAATAAGCAAATATTATTGGGTGGTAATTAGTAAAATCTAAATCTCCTGACCGGTTAGTTAGTGACATCATTCAAACAACAGTGACATAAGTCTTATTAGAGCTAGCTTTGAAAATCCTGAACTGCAGTAATTGGTTGATAGTTAACATCCACCTGGTGCATGATGTGCAAAAAGTACTAAATATTTGAACACTGTTCAAAGATAGCGCTTGTGTGATAGTTATCTCTAGTTTCACAGCTACCAGAAGTATAATTCCGTAGTCAGTGAAAGGTAGAATGAACAGTGCTTAATACAGTTGAGATCATTCTCTTTCTTGTTTGCAGCAACGATGAAATCTATGACAGTTAGTAGCTTTGTAATTCACAGTATTTTGGTGTTGTGTAAGGTGGCCTCTATATTGACGTTTCTTGAGAGGGGTCCTGTTTAATCCGGGCATGGATATAGAACTATATTTTTGCGTTATTTTTTGTTTGTTTTGTTGTTGTTGTTATTTTGTTGTTTTTTAAAATTTATTCTCTGCCAGAATGAAATAATTCCTTAATGCCCAATAATTTGGTATGAATAATATAACATGTTCATGTAGGTATGTTTGAATAGAACGTCTGAATTACAGGTCATTTTTGGTTGATCTGTATGCTTTTTCAATAACTCTTATTTGGTTATACACATATAATCACTTTGAAAGATATATGCAGATCACATGACCAGAGACTTCTATCATAAAACTTTACTCGACTTCAGATCTTACATAAAAAGGCTGCATTTGTCAATCTGAAATACTATTTCTAAGTCTGAAGTAACATTTTATTGAAATGATGAATAAAGTTTTATAATGTAGGGTCCTGATCTTTAAAATAAATTAAACAGAATGTATCTCCTCCTCTTCCTACTGCTGCTGCTACTATATTCGGTTCAGGATGTCAATGCACAAGCAATAAATGTCAGGAGTGGGTATTTTGTTGTGCTAAAGGATGTTAAAATGAAGCATGTTCCATATAGGCTACTTGTCCATATGTTGCTATTATGTTACTTGCATAATTCTCTCACTGAGCACCAAAACGGGCTCTCCCCATAGGCTGCAATAGACCTGATCCAAACAATCAGAACAAAAATACAAACACTATGCTTTCATATCATTAATAGCCTATGCTTAGAACTACTGTTGTTTCTACTAAAAAAATGTTGAGATACAAACAGCGCACAAGGAAAACCATGGCCATTGACAATGGCAGGTGGAAAAGACTCTTGCTTATATCAGTTCTGAAAAAAATATAAACTTGGCTACATAACAAATGAATGATTAACAAAATAGCAGTGATAAAAGGACAGGGACATTTTATTAATAATCAATAGTTGCAATGATGCTTTTGTTGTTAAGGCCATGATAGTAAAAATGCTAGACATAGGATTATTTTTTCCAACAGTGGCAGCATCAACAGTTTTGCTAAGGTTTTGGTTTAAGTTTTTACCTCTTCTTATATTTCCTAAATCCATTGAAGTTTATAGATTGTATTCATATGTACCATATCTCATCAGAAACCAAAGATGACTTATTCTGGTACACATAAATGCTGACCTATTTGACCTTGAAGTCAAGGTCACAGACATTAACGATTTGCAGTAAAGTTTCGGTTTTCATTTGCTTATATTTCATTAACATCTTCGTGAATTAAATTCATCCTTGGGTGTCTCTTGAAGTAAAGAAAATTCATTCTGCAATAAACATGCTAACCCATTTGACCTTGAGGTCAAGATCACATGAATAGAAGATCTGCATTAAAGTTTAGGTTGAAGGTTTTCATTTGCATATATTGAATTAACCAGTGGATGGACTCTATTCGTACATGGAGTGTCTCATTATAAAAAAAGATTTTAATTTGTCATTAACTCCTTCATGGAGTCTATTCCTACTTTTTATGTCTCATAGCCATGTTGATTAATAGATAACAGATTTGTCGATATGATTCATTATTCTCAGTTAAAAAGTATAATTTTGCTGTGCCACTGACAATCAGTTACAAATATCTGCTGGAGACTGGTCCAGTTTGTCATTGACTGTAAATTCATTTATTTTCATGAGTATAAATATTAGTGGTTTTGTGACTAAGGAAATTTTCATTGGTACTTAAATTTATGGATCAGGAAGATGCCCTATTGTTTCCATAGAGAATTCATTATTAGTGGGTCTTTTAATTCATGGTTTGTAGCGACAATGAAATCCATACATATTTATACTGCACCCTAAATAGTGTAGCCACAATGAAATCCATACAAATTGATACTGCACTCTAAATAGTGTAGCAACAATGAAATCCATACAAATTGATACTGCACCCTAAATAGTGTAGCAACAATGAAATCCATACAAATTGAATCTGCACCATAAATAGTGTAACAACAATGAAATCCATACAAATCAATACTGCACCCTAAATAGTGTAGCAACAATGAAATCCATACAAATTTATACCGCACCGTAAATAGTGTAGCAACAATGAAATCCATACAAATTGATACTGCACCGTAAATAGTGTAGCAACAATGAAATCCATACAAATTGATACTGCACCTTAAATAGTGTTGCAGCAATGAACCTTACACAGATTGATGCTGCACCATAAAAAAAACCTCACAGTATTTATAGTTATATTATATTCCTTTATTCACATTGTTTGTCTAATCTCATTCCTTCCAAAACATAACAAGAAAACTGCCAATCTAATACCAGTATGTCCCGATTGTAGAGCATGTTACTTTTGATATGGTGCTGTACTCCCCCTGATACATCAATATATCAGGTTACATGACTGCAGACACGTGTATTGGAACAACTCAACTAAATCTAAAATCATGATACAGATCACTCAATTATTAAATTTAGGTCACAACTGCTTACTTTATTTGATTGGGTTAGTACTTCTCAGGAAGTACAGAACAAGCCAGTATACTCTATAATGTTCTAAGTAGTGTTGTGATATATTTAATGTCAGCAGTATTGATCTTGGCATTAGATTTTCATTATCATTAAAATACTGTCTTTTGCATAAACAGTTGGTAGAACAACAGGGAAATGATCTCTTGTATTGACCCTAGAATTAAATTGACCTTATCATTAAAATAAATATGTGTTTTATACAAACTCTTAGTAGAACAACAGTGAAATGATCTCTTGTATTGACTCTCTATCATTACATGGAATGACCTTATCATTACAATGTACATGTGTTTTGTACAAAAACTTGGTAGAACAACAGTGAAATGATCTCTAGTATTGTCCATAGTATTGGATTGTCCTCATCATTAAATGGGCCATGTGTTTTGTACAAACGCTTAGTAAAATAAGAGGGAATAATTCTTTTGTATTGACTCTATCGTTAAATTGACCTTATCATAAAAATGAGTATGTGTTTTGTGCAAACACTTGGGAAAACAACAATGAAATGATCTCCAGTATTGACCCCAGCATTGAATTGACCGCTATCATTAACATGACTGTGTTTTGTACAAACATTTGGTGTAATAACAGCGAAATGACCTCTAATGTTGACCCTAGCATTGGATTCACCTTATCATTAAAATGACCATGAGTTTTGTACAAACACTTAGTAGAACAACAGTGAAATGACCTCTAGTATTGACCATAGTGTTGGATTTACCTTATCATTAAAATGACTATGAGTTTTGTACAAACACTTAGTAGAACAAGAGGCAAAATGATCTCTGTTTTCTAATAGTTATGTTCACAGAAGACATTTATCAATCAGATACTTAATAATCGATCTCCATTGTGTGTAGTGCCTGTGTTTTCGTAAAAGCAACAACAGATGAAATTTCCACAAACGGATCAACTATGAAAAACAGATTTATGTTAAATTCATCAAATGCAATTGGTTTTCATCATGGAAAGATATATTTGGCAAAAATAACTTTCAAACATGGTATGTAATGGTGCATTGTTCTAAGACAGTAAACCATGAAACCACTCATCACATGCCCCTTGGGTATTCAAGAAACACAACTTTGTGAGGTAGAATTTTGACCAAAAATGTTAGTCTGAATATGTAGTTATGTGTAACTGACTTGTACATTATGTGTTTAATTATTATATGTGTAACTGACTTGTACACTATTTTTTTAATTATTATATGTGTAACTGACTCGTACACTATTTTTTAAATTATTATTTCAGGCTGAGGTGTAGATGAATTACTTGATTTCCATTGGTCAGGGATATTACAATAACTATGCTGCAGATGATGGACTTAAAGCAAAGGAGAAGCTAAAGAAAGTGTTTGATTTTTGAAAGATCTTATTATTCTTTTGAAAAAACAAAATGATTTCTTATATATTGATTCATTTAAATAGTAAAGAGGAATTATAAAGAAAGAGCTCACAAGAAGAGTACATGTATAACTAATTATTCACCTTGTCATAATTTGTCTATAAATCCATGTATTTATCTAACTCTATCTATCACAATTTTTACCAATAATATTACAGTCGCTTATAAGTCCAGTCCAACTGCAAACAACATAGACCCTGATTTGCTGTTTCATAATGCGCAGGCAGACCACGGGCTATGTTGTTTGTTTTACTGGTTACTCCTAACAAACTGAATAGACCCAGATCTGCACGGGCATTATGCGACGGTAGATCTGGGTCTGTGTAATTTGCAGTTGCACTCGACTTATAAATGAGTATATACGGTATCTCTGACATTACTATTTTCTCATTGCAGCCAGATTTTAATGCAGTATGTCTGTACATTTGTATGTCCTTTATTTTATTTTATTGCATTTAATTTGGCACATATCTTAAACTCTGTTAACCTTATATCCATTAAACTTTTATATGTCTTAGGTATTAAACCAATGCTGTTTTACTAGGCTGTCATTAGGCTTTGGTCATTTTCACAGTTTCTTTGTGTCTCACCTGTGCATGGCGAGACATATGTTCACAGTTTCTTCTTGTATCACCTGTGAATGTAAAGACATAGGTTTACATTGTCTTTTTGTCTCACCTGTGAATTTTGAGACAGGTTCACACTTTCTTTTTGTCTTGTCTGTGAATGGTGAGACATAGGTTCAGATTTCTGCCACCACTGCTGACATCAACATTACAATATTGTGTTTAATTTTTGAAAGTCATGTATCTTCTACATCAGTTCATGTATTCACCTAAAACTTTAGTATAATATGACTACATTTTTATCCTGATATACTAGGTTTCCTGTCTAGCCAACTGAAATAGATTGCTGCTGCATCATTATGATGCTGTTCACAGGCAAGACCTTTCATTCTATCAAGTATTTATTTCATATCAATTATTCTCATGCCTTTTGTCGATAATTACAAAGGTTCTGTTGTCCTGCGTGAAAGTATTTCCATCTATCCTTCAAGATAGCTGAAAGTAACTTTTCTTTCTGTCCAATAATTCCTTTGGTAAGCAACTTTATGTTGATGACACCTTGGCATGGTTAAACTTTTTAGAGTTCAGTCCGCATCAGTATTTAGCAGTGGCATGGCCCATAATTGTTTCATATGCATCATCAATAGCATAGTTGTGGTACATGTTTGTTCAATCTGCATCATCATTTAGCAGAGTTGTAGCCCATGAGAATTTACTTGAATAGCTTTTTATTACTATTTTTCACTGAAACTTGTTATGTCATGATTTTTTATCAGGGATAATTTTGCCACATAACTGTGTTACAACCTGAATACATGGGGCATCACCCAAATCATAATATGACATATGGCAAATCGTCCAAGTGTTTCTATATCCATTGCATTTTCTATTGAATTAAACTGATATGTTATCAAAAACTGCAGTTCGTATAATACATTTTGACCCAATATTTTAAGAATTGTTTTGTGTTTTACTTTTATCTTTAATTTTCTATACCATTTCAAGAATTTTAACAGCTTTACCTTTTATCTTCTAGGACTACATGTTTATGATAATGTGGTAGGATTTATCAACGAATGGGAGTTTTTTTGCAATTTTCTATCTTTACTTAACTTTCAATTGGCACTATATAGCCAGTATTGTGCTGCCATGAAATTAAACCCTTTACATGTTATTAGTTACTACTACTCGTTTAATATATAACAGGATTTATTACATATAAACTGGAAAAATAACAATATATTTGCATGTATTTTTAAACAGATTTTTTTTATTCATACAAGTTTTGCTGTGATGAGCATTATTTTTATAATAATATTTGACCTGTATGTTTATATTTTTGTTTTTAATTTTTTCAAATTTTATTTATATACTCTTATCAGAAAAACCTATGATATAAAGGATCGACTTTGTAGGTCATCCGTTCTTCCGTTCTCCAATTCTGGGTTGTACTACCATATATTCTCTCTTATAGCTTGAGTCCAACTGCAAAATGCACAGATCCAGGTCTGCCATCACATAATATGCCGGCGAATCTGGGTCTATGCCGTTTGTTAGGAGTATTACACCATGACAGATCAGGGTCTGTACCGTTTGTTAGGAGTATTACACCATGACAGATCAGGGTCTATGCCGTTTGTTAGGAGTATTACATTATGACAGATCAGGGTCTATGCCGTTTGTTAGGAGTATTACCCCATGACAGATCAGGATCTATGTTGGTTGCAGTTGGACTTATCTTATAAGCGAGTTTGTATGGTACTGTGAAGGCATACTATTTTTAGTACCAATTTTCGTTGATTTCGTGGTTGCTACAACATGGTCTTTCTGTGGAAACAATATGCCATTCCAATCCAAAAATTGTTGTAGTGACAAAAATGTATTTTTTCATGAAATCACACAAATTGATACCCACAAAAATAAATAAATTCATAGTATTGTTGTAATACACCTATTGACACCAATATTGCATCCTGGGAACAAAATATATTGCACACCAAATCTGAGTTACAGTGACCTGTTTTCCAGTGTTTATTTAATGTTCTATAATAACTGTGTCTGTGATCTAATTAAAATACCATTTTGTCTATTCTAAGTCAAAATGTGATTGCATAATTGGATGCATGTGTTTCATGTATCAGAATTTGGTTATTGTAATCTTCTTTCCAGAATTTACCTGTATTCATAATTGCCTAAACTTACTGATGTATGGAAATTATGCAGGCGTATCTCATGAATTTCTGCTCAGCAACAACTTTAGGTTTTGCATTTATGCCTTTGTATAGCTTATCCATGTGATAAGGTAGAATTTTATTTACTTCATAATGTGCTTTTTTAATAAAATGTTTTCTTTAGAATATTTCAATAAAATTTTATTGTATAATTGATTTCTTGTTTGTTATTTTTCTTCATCATTTTTAATATAAATATTATTTAATGCTAACATTTTGTGTGTGTGTGACTTTAGAAACCCCCTGCAGACTCGGGGATGTAGAAAAGGTCCAATGCAACCTCCCTACATGTAATAAGAGACAACTTATGGAGCCAGAAGCCATAGTGGCTCAGTGGTTAGCATATTGGTCTTAAAAACAAAATGGTGCTGTTTCAGATCCTACGATCAGATTAACCGGTGTCAGCTATTGTGCTGTGTCCTTAGGCAAGGCACTTTACTCCAACTGCCTCAGCACTAAATAACCTACTTGTGTTGTTGTGGTATAAAAGATCCAACCAATCAATCAAACAATCTGGACTACAGGACGACAGTCAGTTTTTAAAAATATCAACAAGACAAAATAAATGTAAATAAACATTTAAAAAAGACAATATGCAAAATTTCATTGATGAAGCAATACATGTACATATTTATACTAACACTTGAATACTTCTATCCCTCACTCTCAGACATTGTTTCTTCTGCCTTGAAGTCAGTATTTTGTTATTTTATTTTATTTTTATTTTTTTGTATTTATTTATTTTTTTATTTTTTTATTTTTTTTACTAAATTTCAAACCAAAAAATGAAAAGTGAATTTCAAGACAGGAGTATCTCGCTCTTTCTCACGTATACATACACAAACACACTCACAAACCAAACTTATTTATTTTGCAAATCAAATGTTCTGCAATTTATAATTAAAATGGCCAAAGATACATCGTAAAAACATTAAAATTTAGCTCTGTACAGTTCTGTTATATCTACGTTCTTAAAGGCTTGATGAATGTGAAGATTTCAGAAGAATAGATGCGGAAACTGGGTTGAGGTTATCGTGACAAGGAAGGGAATGCAATGAAACTGAATAGAAATAATTTGTGAATAACTGTAGAAAAATTAGAGTTTCTCTGTGATACTTGATGTGAAATTGGGGAATCCTTGAGAAGAGGTACTATTCTCATATATTCAGTGAGCACTCTTTACATATTAGTTCATACGTCCTTCTTTTCTGTATATTAGCTCATGTTGTGTGCTGTATATTGGCTCATGTTGTGTGCTGTATATTAGCTCATGTTGTGTGCTGTATATTAGCTCATGTTGTGTGCTGTATATTAGCTCATATTCTTTTCTGTATATTAGCTCATGTTGTGTGCTGATCACTCTACCACTCGGATGGCTTTACTGTGGTTTAATTGCAAAGTCAAAGGGACTTGTCAACTGAAAATAATCGTTGATGATCTCTAATAATACACAAACTAGATCATTTCAATTTCGGTTAAAGATATTTAATAAACGGTTGTATCTTTTCACATAATAAAAGCAAGAAAAGAGATTGTCGCCAGAAAAGAGAAAGAGGCATGATGTCTAATTGCTCCATTGATTCGTTGGATCTGTTCATTAGATCAAGAAAGTAAGTAGGACAACATCGCTCATCCCTCCGCTTGAATTAACAGAGAGATTTAGAAAAAGGCAATTGATACAAGGACAGGAAATAAATTACAGGTTTAAAGTGTAATTTCAATTAACAGAGAGATTTTGAAAAAGGCAATTGATACAAGGACAGGAAATAAATTACAGGTTTAAAGTGTAATTTCAATTAACAGAGAGATTTTGAAAAAGGCAATTGATACAAGGACAGGAAATAAATTACAGGTTTAAAGTGTAATTTCAATCTTTGAGAAATTTAGCACTTATAGATTATCCTTCCATAGACTAAATTTTACAACTATGATCAAAACAAAAGTTTAAGGGAGAAAATTCTGGTATTGTAGTAAACCTGGCCTATAGCGACCATCCTGGTTTGTTAAAGAAGGATAACTCTGGATTGCTACTTAGACGAGAATTAATGACTGGGTCGACATGCGGGTATGTCTGCTGCGCACGAATGCATATATCACGGACTTTGTAGCGTCATTTTTTTGTTATGTGTGCATGGTCGAGATGGTATAGGGGTTATTGCTTACAGGCAAGGCAATGGGTGCCGTAACCCAGGATCCGGGTTGGAATCTCCGTAGAGTACGAATTAAAAAGTATCTAACCTGTATGTTAATATTATTTACTCGTATTTAAAAATTCTGTTAATAATGTTATCAAGCATTCTCCTGTAGAATCCAGATATTGTACTTTCCTCTCTGTTTGTTGTATATTTGTAATTCTCTCTCTCCCTCTCTCTGTATATATATATATATATATATATATATATATATATATATATATATATATATATATATATATATATATATATATATATATATTGTTACGGAATCACATACCTTTTCTTTTTATAATGATATAATTTATTAGTTTATGATCTCTGTTCTTAGTCTAAACAGCTGTCATCTTATGAGTATACATACGGTAGCCTTTTCGATCAATAAGTTGTCTGCTTGTAGTTTTAATCATATGACTAAATGCGCGCGAAAGAAAGAATGCTGAACTTTCGACCTAGTTCTCGTACTTTTAGGAGTAAACATTATAAGGTCACATTCCCATAATGAATCAACACAATGTTTACTGTTTAAGATACCAGTGCGTGAGAATTTTTGGCAGAATCACGCATAACCTAATTCCTGGTTGGTTCGGAGACGGTTGCATTATTTTGAAATACTCAGTTGTTTGTTTAAGACGTAATGGGTTTTCATTTCGATTCTGCGCACTAATAATGTATATATAGGAATTAATCCTGTGATTATTATTCTTACAGTTGATTGAGAAGAGAGAGGTCATATGAAATTGATTCAGTTCAGTGTGGGATTCACTTATTTGAGGATTCATTATTAGTACAATACATTTAGAAATCAGTATTGTTCTTTATCTGAATTAGTATACAGTTCCGTGGAATTATCGGGAACATTTCTAATACTTGTGAGATTCCAGATTTACAAGGATTATTTGGATATACTAACTTATCAACATATTAGCACAGTGAAGGCTATTTCATTCGGAATACTACATTCAGAATATTTGGATTAACTTCCGGAACAGTGAACTTTAAAACAATTTAGGACTTTTAAGGATATTCTATACTGTAAGTTATTTTTGATTCTTTCACTTTAATTGTTTGTTGAAATATTTTAATATTTTAGGAAAATAAAGATTTGCATTTTAAATCTTGAAATCTTGTTTGAGTCTTTTCTTTTGTTATATAACCCCTAGTCGCAACAATATATATATATATATATATATATATATATATATATATATATATATATATATATATATATTCAGGGTTCTCCACATGATTTTGAAAGTTGCATTTCAGGACTGCTTTCTTAAATAAAGTTGCAGTCCCAATAACAATACTTTTCTTTTCTCTTGCAATAATTTAGAACATTATGATTGTATTGTTGTGACACCAATATATATGTCATCAGATTGTTAATACTCATTCATTGTGAAATATATTTAGTATTATGATAAACGAAGGAAAAATTAAGGCAGTTTATAACCGTGATTGTTTGTGATGTTACAACTATAACAATTCTCAATAGCTTTACCTCCTTTAACTTTGTGTGCAGCTAGAAATAATCAAAGAAGAGATTAAACTTTATTTTCCTTTTTTTAATTAGCTTAATTCCTTTTCAAATCAATCGATTTTCCAAGACACTGGAAAAAGAAGCAAAATACCACATTCCATTCACTTGTTTTAATCTCATCGTGAGGCAACACAGCATGCTACATTCACTTTTTCTTAAATAAAATTTAACAAATTTCTCCACAGCAGGTTTTTATCTAAATGTTTAAGTTCTGGACCTTCCTACCCTGATCAATTTCATTACAATTTCTTGTTTTAAACGTCCACGGCCATTTATTTTGATGCGAGTATGTTGAATTTTGAAAGTTCATTGTTCATTGGGTTGCCATTGCAATATTCCTTCCACAGTCGCGACACCATGTACATAACATTATTATGGTCCATTGTTTTCTCGTTTTATGGCCCATAGGAATGTCCTATTCTATGATTCATTATACGATTTTCTCAGTTTCTTTGGCGTTCTGTTTTCTTAATCAAAACTAGACACATCTGCTAATTTCTGTCGGCAAGTCTCGCGAGAATCGAGCTTATTTACAATGCACCAAATAAATTATGAACAGTTGCCAAGGAATAGTACACATATGATAATCCTTGAAAACGAAAGTATATTTGTACGTGAGACCAAAAACTTCGTATTCCTCCGACATATAAAATAAATCCCAAAATCTTAGCAATATTTTTTTCAAACGGAATAAAATAACATGCATGTGATCCAAACATCCAGTAAAATTTTTTAATATAATGGATTAAGCACCAACAGTCTAGTAACAGGCGTCTTAATCTCATTTTCTTGTAAGATCTAACCTATACGGCTTCACCTAATCATATTAGTGTCACTTGTACCTTGATCTTGAAGTTTGATACCTGGCACACTACATGACTGATACTCGCTTTGTAAAAACGATCAAATAAAGAGAATTTCGCCGACACAAAAGCTTGCGTACCGAGGACTGAGCAGTTGGAATTTCATGTGTACAAAAATGAAAAGTATGCGTTCTTTTACGCGATTTGTGGAGTGCCGGAGAACTCTGTATATATATATATATATATATATATATATATATATATATATATATCTATATATATATATATATATATATATATATATATATATATATATGAACAAATAATATTATCATACAGGTTAAAAAATTTTTACTCGTACTCTACGGAGAGTAGAACCCGGGTCCGCGGGTTACGGCACCCATCGCCATGCCTGCAAGCACCAACCCCTATACCATCTCGACCATGCACACATCATCAAATGATGCTATAAAGTCCGTTGTATAGGCATTCGTGCGAACCAGACATACCCGCATGTTGACCCAGTAATTAATTCTGATCTAAGTACACAGACTATCCGGATTCCTACTACAGAAATCAAGGTATATAGAAATTATTATAGAGAATTTCAAATATACACCAAACAGAGGGGAAAGTGCTATCCCTGCATTCTTCAGACGAATACTTGATAATATTAACATTAAATTCGTATTAGCAAATTATGTTCATGTTACCAAGGATTCTCCTGTAGAATTCAGGGATATCACTTTCCGCTCTGTATTGTGTATATTTGTAATTCTCTCTCTCTCTCTCTCTCTCTCTCTCTCTCTCTCTCTCTCTCTCTCTCTCTCTCTCTCTCTATATATATATATATATATATATATATATATATATATATATATATATATATATATATATATCCGGAAATACAACTAAGGGAGACCGTCTGCAAAGAAATTTCAGACGATAGTTTTAGGGCGACCAAAACCTGGTCCACCTAATGTTTAAAAGGTTGTAATAATGACAAGTATGTGTTAATTTCACTCTCTTCTGCTTCTGCTTCATCTTCAATGATATAATTGTAATATTAAAGTGGCCTTTTTAATATTAATGAAATTTCACCATTTATAAGTATTAGATTTTTGGTACTATATATCAGAAAGTGCCGGAAATGCAGCCTTAAGAACCCGCACAGAAAAAAAATAATCATAGAAACAATTTGCTTTATTGTTACGACTCTATGGCCTAAAATAATGTAACAGAAAGAAAGTGAAACCAACAATGTAAGTAGAATTAACAAGCAATGTATTTCGAGAAAATTAAAATGAAAATTCAAAAAGACACTTACACTATTGTGAATTAAAATCCAAATAATCCAATATTCCTAAAAGTCCTAATCACAAGTCCTAAATATAGAATGTTCCGAATGAATTCCAGTAGCCTTTAAAGTCCTGATGTGCCAGTACCCTTGAATGTCCTGATATGCCTGAATGATGTCATCTACAATATCTTTGAATGAACTCACAAACATCCCAAAGTTATGTATCAATCTAAAATGAGAACGAGCACTTTAGTAATTCAATGAATATTTTAAATAAATAATTCCTCTCTTTGAATGTGCTTAGGTTTTAACAACACACTGGAAACATCTGATTATTAAAATGATTCTTCATAGACTGACCATTGGAACAAGAATGAATTATTGTTTACCCAAACTCCCTATATATAAACACATGTCACCTGACTGAATTTTCCAGAAAATCAAATGCCAACATGACAAATATCAGTAATTCTAGTTGAAAAAACAATCTAATTTTAAACAAAAGCGACCCTGACCTCTAATTCTAAGTAAGCAGCTTGTTTAAATCCTACAATCAAGTAAAAAGTTAAATATGTATGAAAAAGTTAAATATGTAAACATTATATATAACACTTCCCCTAATAAAGAAAAAAAAAAGATTGATGCAATAATGCTTTCTATTAAAATATGCATTTGACACTATAATGATCAAAATTACATACGAAGATGTCTTATAAATGTCACTCAGCTTAATTACACAAAATCAAGCAACATAGTACTTCTATACACGTGAGAGTGCATTTGGAATCATATTGTCTTTTACCTCGATGTGTCGAATGTCATTGTTATATTCCTGCAGCAATAAACTCCATCTCAGCAATCTCCTATTTTTATCTTTCATTTTGTTGAGGAAAGTAAGGGGATTGTGATCACTGTATACAATAACCGGAGAAAGGGCCGAGGTAACATTCACTTCGAAATGGTGTAAGCCAATATCAAAGCCAAACATTCCTTCTCCATTGTGGAATAATTTTTATGGTGCTTGTTTAGTTTTTTTAAATAAATAACACACTGGATGATCCACACCAGTTTGGTATTCTTTAATCAACACTCTACCAACCTCTACATCACTTGCATCAACAGTCATTTCAAATAATTGGCTGAAAATTGGAGCAGAAAGAACTAGTGCATTCATAATCATGGCCGTTAATTCATCAGAGGATTTCTGACACTGGTCAGACCAATGAAACTTGGATTTCTTACTCAACAAATTTGTCAACGGTTCGGCAAATATGGAACAATTTGAACAAAATTTCCGACTACATCCAGCCATACCTAAAAGTTGCATCAGTTGATTTTTACAAACAGGCACAGGGAATTCAGAGATAGCATTGACCTTGGCATCTACAGGTTTAACTTGACCTTGCCCCACATTATGTCCTAAAAATGTGCTACAAGCATGGCGAACAGGGAAAATAAAGAACTTATTATATCAGTTATATTAGTTGACAAAAATAAATTGTCTTGAAGTTAAAGAATAACAAATTGGTTCATCAAAGTAGCCTGAGATTTCAATAACTTTTTTCCACCCCATTTTAGATATTTTGATACTTATATTGGGGTGTGAGGTCTAAGTTCGTATTCTATCGAAAAGTTGAAATTCACCAAAACCGTGCTGTGTCAGCACATGGTATCTTGCTACCAGCTCTAGCCAACTTGTACTACCTTACACTGAACCCTACCTGCACGATATGAATAGAAAGATTTATCTCCTCAGAAATAGAAAGTATGGCATTCATTATACCTTTATTCGATGACAGATGATATGAAATTACAGCATTGATGCAATTTAACTTGGTGCTCTCCATTTTGTATTGGTTGTGACACGAGTACCCAAATCTCGTGGCCTACATCAGGCCTACAGTAGAGAACTGAATGTAAATTTCTTTGTAACCAGAAGGACTGGCATATGGAGAAATGTAATAGTCCCGCTGAATCTTCCCTAGTTCTTCCCACAAATGCTGACTAGCAACAACTGAAACTTTACTAGCCATCAGACTATTGAAATTATGAAGACACAGGTTAGTGGACTACTGATAACTTTGTGCCCTGTACATGTCCATGATGTCAGAGGCCACTTTATACCAACAAAAACTGCATTGACATGTGTTCTCTTCGAGATGAATCTGGCTTTTTCCAGGATGCTGCGACATGTTTCTGGCTGTTGTTTTCAGAATAAATAAGATGAAAATTATGTCGCCTTTGTCTCTTTTTATAAATATTTGGTGACACTCATTTATTTTTTTTCATTTTCTTGTACAACAACGTTGTAAAAGCGTTTTGTTGGAGTCACGTGACTATTTGACCTTTGATGTCATGGACATGTTGGCTGCACGATTTGGGTAGTCATGTGACTAGCAATGCGAAATGGAGAGTTCCAGGTGAAATTTTTTCAACGCTTGTTTCGTGCCCACTGTAGGTGGATTGAAGACATACTGAATGTTAATACTGAACAAAGTTTCTTCTCCTATTGATTTTTTGCAGGTAGGGCTCAATGTAAGGTCGTTTAAATTTACTAGGTCCGGTAATAAGCGCCCATGTTTTAGGCGAATTCCAGATAGTATATACATTCTGACCTCGCACCCTACTTAAATGAAAAAAATATATGAAACATGTGGGAGAGTTCAGGGGAAACTTGTACTCCTTTGACGGAAAATACCCGCTCCCCCCCCCCCCCAAGTTAAAGGGTCAGTCTCCGTCAGTAGTAAACAATATATGCAATATGGCGATAATGATTTTATTATGGATGATTTGATTCATATAGTTTATGTGGCTCAACAAAAACCACAAATAGGATCGACTATACCTAATGCAGTTAATCTAGTTTTGGTTGACATAATTAGAGAAGAATTGACAAGCTAAATCGAGATCCAAAAGGCTAACATTGTTGATTTGAGAAGTTTGCTGGAAAACGATCCGAAAATGAAACTCCTGAGCGTCTACTTGAAACTTTGAACAATCTTCTCATCGATAGAGTATTATGCAGTTATGGACTTTGATCGTATTCATTACATTGTTATATCTAGCTGTGAAATATGATACTGGACAACGAGAAGCAGAAGCCAATATCAATATTATTTAATAGATCGGTAAAAACGGTCTCCTGAACTAAACAAAAGGCCGTAATTGTTTTATTACTTTCATACTGTGATCAAATAATATCTCCACATGAGCATAATACGATGTTTTTGTACGGAGCTGGCATCACTCTGAGGAAACCAATACGTTGTGTTACTGTTATCTATATGTGGTCTGTTCAGCCAATCATAATTCAGAATATTTGTTATGATGGTAATACTGTAATTTATGGGGTGCCTGAATCAAAGCAAAATATTGAAACTGGGAAAGTCAAGTGAAAGTTAGGGAAAGGAAACAAAGAAAAGGAAGAAAGTGTTAGTGGGAAAGTCAAGAGACGGGAAAGGAAATGGGGCCTATCATTGAACTTAAAAATGGGGGGACAATGTCCCTTCCATTTGAAAAGAAAGGAATTGGGAAATATAATGAAGACATACATGTAAAGGTATGGATATACAATGTGATGTGCATTTGTCATGCATTTAGTTGATTTTTCAGCATGATTTTAGAGAAATCAGGGTTAATCCCTCAATCACACATCCTAGAATATACCTGAAGGAAAGAACACAAAGACAAATAAAAGTAAAATACAGGCGGATTTGTTTTGAAGCTTGCCCATGACAGGGCTCGAACTTAACGCTGACCCGCAGTTAGTGACCTTGCCAATGGATCATTAAAACCCCAGCCATCACTAATCCGTTGGAGCAGTGAAAATTACCGCCGGTCGCTATCATAACAGTTAACAAGTGGTAGTGTGCTGGATGTGTCAAAGAAAATGTGAGTCAGCATTCCCTTGAATGGTTAATTGATCTGTTTATTGTGTTATTTGATTACCTACCAACATCTTGCAATTGACAAAGTACAATAAATGCTCGTGGTGCAAAAGGACAGGTGTCAATTCACTCATCCATTCATCAAGTAAATTGGTGTGATTATTGTCAAAACCGTCTTCGTGCACATGAAACTAGACTAGTATACTAGCCACAAGCACTGATTTCATTGCTGATGATAAAAGAAGGTATAGGGTATCAGACTAGTATTGACCAATTGGAAAAGGTTGCATTCGCTACCTCAATGAATAATTAAAAATTACACTGAACAATGTGTTTTAGCAATATTCTCCCCAGAAATTATTGATAGCATCAGGGTAAGCACGCGATAGCGTCACAACACGTGTTCAAAAACACGTTGTTATTATCAATCAGCAAAAGAATTAAAATCAATGAAATATAAGAAGTATATCTATTTACATAGTATTCTTTATTTCCTCAAGTTGTAACATGATGTAATGTAATGCTGTACATAGGATCCCAAGGGCAGGGGACACTGTGTCCTACATCCTCCAAATTTTGGAGATACACATTTTAATGGAATGAAGAAAAATTGTAGTACATAATGCACTAGCAATGCTTCAAAAATGAGATAATCTTATTTGCTGAGACAGTGTTGCCACCTTAACTTTGTCGTCTACCCTGTACTATCATATTTTGGACACTTTCTTTATTGAAATAAATACTTTATCATCTGATCAAGTAACTCATGAAGACATTAACACATGTTTGAATATCTGGTTAAATTGAAATGAGCTGCACCATGGAATTCTCTGTTCCGGATCTTGCTCTCATATAAATTGAGTGTTCGCTCATTTTCTACCAGCATTTATTATAATAAATTCCCATATTTTCTTAATTACTTTTCTTTTCAAATCAATAAATCATTCATTACATAAAAAATTGTGTATTTGCATATATTTAGTCTCTTTTGTCATTAATTCAACTTAAAAATAGATTAAATCTTCCTTGCTGTAAGTGTGACTTTTACCTTTAAAGTTACGTTACACTAGCGGCCATCAAAGTTTGATATTGCAACTCGGCCGACTACCACAAACCTTGAATGTTTTCATCGCCAGGTACATTGTTTTAAAATGAATATGCATTGCCATCTTACAGTTTTATCATATTTACTACTACTATAAAATTAAAAATAATAGATTGTAATAGTACCCTACGAATTGTACACCTATTATCCCCCCCACCCCACCCCACCCCCCATCTCACCCGTTGGTAACAAAGTAGATCTGAAGCAAAATTCAGCAATATATGGAAAATTTACCATCTGATCCAACGACTTTGGGGAAATCACACCATCTCTCGTCTTTGTAGCCAGGCTAGCATGGGGTTAGCTGAGCGATGGGTAATTTTATGTTTTTGTGAAGGGTGTGTATCCTTTTCTCGTTAATAATTTGCGTAACTTAAAAAGTAATATGTGTAACACATCTTTGAGCTGGTAGTGGAAATAAATAAAATATACACACTGCACACTGCCAGTGGAATCCCTCATCACTGTCTGATCTGTTGTTGTTGTTGTTGGGTTGAACGCCATTTTTCAGCACATGATAGGTTTTACATGGCGGCTAGTATATTTGGTGGAGGAAGAACCACCAACCCACGTGAAGTTACTGGCAAGCTTTTTCACATACCGACGTTGGTCGATCCGAGACTTGAACTCATGCGGACAGAGGTGAGATGTGTGAGTGATTTGTAAAGGCATTAGACCATTTGGACACCTGAGGCCCCACTGGACATGATCTAGATTCACTGATGACTGATTTTCTCTACCAGTCTAACTAATATACACATAACGGTAAAATATAGATATGGAAGAATTGTACCGATACGAACTGTGATACGGTAGCATACCGATATATCGATATATGGTTACACCCCTATTTCTAAATATGACCCAATGGAGGAATTCCCTAATGCATTATTGGCCTTGATGGTGACACACTCCAACTTTCACACTTATACCTACATAACTTGCTGAATTGCTTGAGAATTGTAAGAACCATCCCTACTTCTATCCTAGCCCTCGGGGTCATTTCAGAATACTAAAACCATTGTGACACACCACTCCAGGCATAACCTAAATCTTTAAGTCCATGTCTTTAACAGTATAGGAGACGCACTACATAACTAATGGATGGACAGTTGGACATGCATATAGGCAGGACTACATAATCCTAGAATGATCGATAAGATCTCAAGATTGTTTTGAATAATAGTATAACCACGCCAACTGTAAGGATTTCAGTCAATAAAAATGGGGCAATTTTGACTGTTCAGTGTGAAAGAGTTGGTTAGCACAGCACACATGTATGACAATCTACAAGCAGAGATAAGAATCTCCCCCAACCCACAAATAATTATGGTTCAGAACATTGCATATTTCCTGCAGAGCTCCCAATAATTGTGTTTCATATATAAAGTAGTTTATTCTTTACATCCAAATTCAATATTTCAATAGGTTTGGACAGTGCATAAATTGGAACAGAACAGTGAAGATTTTGTTTCCTCGGAATATACCCACAATGACTGGGAAATAAATGTTATTACTCATTATCCCAGGCATAGAAACAAATCTGTGTTTTCTGTAACAGGCTTGAAAAAAGGGTTGGGTCAGTATGTAACCTCTTTTAATAATTATTTGTCATATATGAATTCATATTTTCTCAGTTAGTTAAAACAATGAAGTATTTTAAGTGGTTAGTACTGAATACCAAAATGAAACAAGACATCCAGAACAGACCAGATGTGAAAATTTCTGGAAACATGATGTTAGAAAATATCACAATTTTAGAAGGGTCAGTCAGGTTAGAACAAACAGAACATTTTTACTTGGCCTTCCAGTCAATGAATGACGGTAAGATACATTGTATTAGTATCTCCTTCGTGACTCTGGAATATTGGTAAAAAGATCTTTCTCAAAGTAAAACTTTGATGACTTTCTTGAAAGGGTGTTAACTCTAAACATATCTAACAGGATTTCACAGAGCTTCAAACTCAATTTTATTTCTGTCAACAGGTATTAGGGTTTAGTCTAGGCTGAATGTCAGCACCAGTGGTGCAGAAACGTTATCGACAATACACTCAAATATGATATGTGTCCATAATGTGCTGTGTAAAACTAATTGGCACTAATTTAGTATGTCTCCATGCCGGTCATATTCGTGGTTGTGAATTCAGCCATGTACCTGTGATGTGCACTATTGAGAAGGGCATTTGACCTACAGGGGCTGAATGGTTAGCGGAATTAGTAATACTGCATGATGCCAGTGAATTGGTACATTTATTTGACATTGTGAACGATAACCATTCACTCCACATGAAAACAGATGTCTTCGTGAGAAGTGATTTGCTAGCATGTCAACGTTATTGCAGAAAAGCACCCGAATAAGGAAATCAAAGTGAAACTATTGACATGAAATTGCCTAAAGAGGCTTATTCTGCAAACTGTGTAGCAGGTCAATGCTAATCAACACGAAGCGGTGATGAACAAAGGTCTTTGTTTATTGTAGCTGAAATACCTGCGGCAGTGTGTACACTCACAAGATAATGTTTTCACATACAGTTGAGTAGATATAATTAAAGAAATTATTTTTTCCAACATAAATTGTCTTTACAGCAAATGGCTGTTTATGGTCAATTTTGTTTATTCTAAATAACATGCTGATTTTTTCCACTAATCTAGTAAGTTACAATAATTAATGTGGGATGGCATTGCATTGAGACTGAGTATATCAGAAAGACAGTTGTTCGCAAAACAGTTTCTGATAGGTTTTGATTGTTGTCGCGTACATTCGTATAGTTTATTGTTCCATGTTAAAGGTGAAAATCAAAGGAAATTTCTACTGCCATTTTAGTAGTAGACTACTTCATTCTCAAAAGGACGCAGTCGAAGGGTACACTGAATGCTACTGACTAACTATAGCATATTTTATAAAAGGTACACCTAATAAACTTGTAAACACACAGATCCTGTCCCTCAGTAAATTTAATCATAGTTCATGTAAGAAATGTAATGAGCGCGTGAAGAAAAAGAAGAAATATAAAGCTTAGTAAAATAAAGAAATTTCTTATATCATGCCTATAGTCAAAGTAATTAATGATTATTATTACTATTGGTAAGATTTTAAATGTGTGCCGGTACCTAACCATGCATTCAGTTTCTTTTCAAACAATTTCACGTATCCTCTGCTAAAAAAAGATGAAACAAAAGTAGAAAATCTATACTGAGTAAACTCGTATCAAGGATTTTATTCCTGCAATGTTTTGATGGAATACATAGAAAACATAGGAATGTTTGAACTTTACAAAGCCAGCTACTCTCATAATTTTCTAATTTTATATTATTATGATTATTATTATTGTTATTATTATTATTATTATTATTATTATTAACAAGAACAACAACAATTCACGATGAAATAAGGTGTCCTTTTGAGCGTTACATAACGCGTTTAAAATGTCCTTTGGAGAGTTTTTGGGAGGATAATTACCATGCGCGTTTTATAAATTCTGGCGGGAAAAACGACAAGCTTACAGAATATAATCCATTTATTTCCAAAGAATGATAGGACGGGCAATTTCATTGGCTGGCAAAAATGTCTTACTGATTTTGATTACTACATGGTGAAATATTGGTAGAATATGTAAAGAAGAAAATATGAACTCTTTCGCAAAATGGTGCTGCATTTATTTCCAGGGAGGACAAAATCTAGACTGAAATGTCCAAAATGAATTCTAGAGAGGAATGGTTACTCGAAGATGAAGAATTCAAATGCTAGTATGTAAGGCTCGTGATAGGGCTACCGATATTGATGGCAGGCACTTGGGTCGTGGATTTATTAATTTCTGCAATAAATGTTCAGTTTTCCATCACTACATACTAAGAACCAGTTATTATTGAGTAAGACTATAGCATGGTTTGCTAGTTTTCTTGTGAACTAAAATAACTCTGTCCAGATGACAAAAATATTGCAGAAACTGTGCTGTAATAGAACTGCACATCTTCTGATTCAAAGTATATAATGCTGGAAAATACAATATATTTTGCAGAAATTACAAAAATCCATGATGCGAGTGCCTGTGATAATGATATGTGTTTGAATGTATTCAATATACAAGAAACAAATAAGGGTATTTGCAACTCCTGTTTTTAACTCTACAGGTCATAGACCATGAGAGCTTATGGGATGGCATGTTGTCTGTCCGTCTGTTAACACAAGTTTGTTATTGCTATTCGTCCTTGCTTTCATGAACTAGTACTCATAGAGATGCACCCCTTTGCTAACTTTTATGATTCTACCATAGACAATGTCTAAGGAATGAAATTAGAAATGAAAGTTCACCAAAGTCAGCATGGTCACTGAAGCAGTGATCAGTGTTTAAAATGTACCATGTTTGATGATTTTAAAAGGAATAGTGCCTGTGAAATAAACTTTAAGAACAAAATTTAAAATTGAATAGAGTAAATGAGAAAGGAATTATCAGTCAGTAAGCTATATTTGTGGCAAGGGTGCAGTATTCATAGAAAAGCATTCATGAAAGCAAGCAGAGTATGTGGAGCAGGGAAAACATACATGTCTCAAATAATATACATACATTTATGGTGAACGGCAGTTCTTTGATATGCGTTACCAGAGTTTACTGAAGAACCGAACATTTACAGCCCCTCCCCCCCCCCTTAATATTGGCTGGTCAATTGCTATAGAAACTCCAATAGACCTTAAACTCAAAGACCAGGGGTCAATGTCACTATCACCATGAAGAATTTGATAAAAATTACACGGATAACATCAAATCGTGCACGGACAATTCCGGTATCGTTGTGCGCAGTTGAAGTCTTTATTCAGAACATATCTATTAGTGTCAGCTAAACATCTATTTTTTTACATCATGCAATCATTTATTCCTATAATTTGCTACTAATTGTCAAAATGCACCGAACATACACAGTATTTTGATAAAACACTGCCTAAATGGCCACAGAATAGACATATCGAAAGATTTAAGGTTAGGACCACGACGGTTTGT
The DNA here is from genome assembly GCA_029931535.1 of Margaritifera margaritifera. NCBI lineage: Eukaryota > Metazoa > Mollusca > Bivalvia > Unionida > Margaritiferidae > Margaritifera > Margaritifera margaritifera. The sequence continues at coordinate 834,942 of JAQPZY010001577.1, forward strand.
CCCTACACAAAGAGTCAGAATAACAATTCAAGACACTGTCCCACAGCTGAAAAGCGTCTCTTTAATTACGTCCTATAATTTGGAATAAGTCTCTCAGGACAGAGAAGCAATTATCCCACCTTGTTCAGACATATGCGGAGGAACAAAGCGGGACTATCACATCTTCCCAAGCTCTCCTTTTACAAGAAGGGACTGAAATACATAAACATATGTACTTAAAGCTTAGGATAATGCCGTCCGGTAAGTAAATGTTCTTGATATATCCGGGAGTTCTGGACTGAAAAATTCAGTGTTCAGTGCTATTGAATACTTCGATACGAATTTTTTTTTCTTGTTGTTCTTTTTTTTTTTTTTCTTCTTCCTCTGTCTCTAAGAAAAAAGAAAGACAAAAACAATAAAAAGAATTTGAACATCTTGATGGCAAAAAAAGAATTGCTGAAGAATGTTATGAACTCGTGTAACAAAGCAACCAAAATACCATCTCAGTTGAAAAAAAAAAACAACAATTGAGTCAATGAAGGAAATCGTCTTTGAACCGTTAAGGAACAGGACACAAGTGCAGTACAATAATGATGCCTGCAATAGAATAATGGCGACAGGTTAAAACGAAGGCAATGCCATGCAAGGCGAGAGACTATTTTAATTCTTCATATTGGCCTAGCAATCATTATTATTGATATTATTATTATTATTATTATTATTATTATTATTATTATTATTATTATTATTATTGACATATCGTTTATTATTATTATTATTATTATTATTATTATTATTATTATTATTATTATTACTATCAGTAGTAGTAGCAGTAGTAGTGTTGTTCATGTCGATGGTGTCTATGGATATCTTCTCCCTTTCCATTCATTTTTACCCATATTTTTCTGCGACTAATGTTCTATTTGTACCCCTTTCACATTCTATCTCACTATGACTAATGTTCTATCTGTAGCCCTTTCACATTCTATCTCACTGTGACTAATGTTCTGTTTGTACCTCTTCTGCCTTCTATCTCACGGTGACTAATGTTCTATTTGTACCCCTTTCACATTCTATCTCACTGTGACTAATGATCTGTCTGTACCTCTTCCACCTTCTAACTCACGGCGACTAATGTTCTGTTTGTACCTCTTCCACCTTCTAACTCAATGAACATAAGTCTAGTGTGCACATTTTTGCTGAAAGAATTAACTAAACTTCACCCCGAAGTCCTGTGTAGCTTGTGGACAAGTTTTGCAAGAGTTATCTTCCTTTACATATAACTGTTGGATTATTTTCAAGTGAAGTAGGTTGTTATTGCACCTTTAAAGAGGTTAGTTAGATGTGTTAAAATGATGATCTTTTACATGTTTTAGAACAATGTATAAAAACTTATTTATATATTTCTTTTCTTAGAGATTGTTTATCGTGAGAAAGTTACATCACGTCATCACTGTTAGTCGTTTCAATCGTTACGACTATTTTTCTCTTTCGATATTATGAAATTATTATAAAACACTAAAGAGTCCTCTTTATTATATTTTTTTTAGGGCATCCGGGTGTTTTAGGGCATCCGGGTGTTTTAGGGCATCCGGGTGTTTTAGGGCTGTTTTTATTTCTTTAGGTGAAAATTACTTCCTGGTTGGACTGTCTTACTCAGCCATACACAAAAAGAGATATGTTGTAATGTTTGAATACTGTACCCATCACACAACCTGTAAATTAAATAAAGTAGCCTATAGACATAAAATTATTCTTCTCCCAGGGTGTGAAACAACCGGAAGCTCTTCAGCTTTCTTCGCTGAATGCGAACTGCTGAGCAATGCGCAGCACTGCATCTAGTAAGTTGGGGTGTTTCATTCATATTGAAAGTAAAACTGTACCCGACAGCGGAAGTGGTATATGTGGATACAAATTCTTTTTAATTATTGGATCACCCAGATAAAGGACTTCTTTTATAACAGCTGGTTTTCTATATCTTTCAAACCCGTTCGCAACTTAGATCTCAATCCTACGGATCATACCTTGAATGTATGTCGATAGCTGCCATTCAGACCACCTCGACTATTTACAAAACTAGGATTGACCGAGAAGTTACGATTGATCAAACTAATCTTTTTTCTTCATTCGTACCTTCTTGGTCAGTCCTACAGTCAATCCAATAGTAGAAATAACCGAAGTGGTCCGAATAGATTGGGTTTATTTTTATGGAGAAATTTCCGGCGAACAAATGTATGATTTTTCTGTAAATTATTGCGCCGACATACCTCCGAGACATATTTTTGCCTCGCATAAATAGCTGAAGTAACTCCGAATTTTTCAAGCCATATGGAATGTTTTCTATGAAGAACAGTGTACACAACCATAAACCATGTTTCCGTCTATGCCAGGAATTAGCGCGAAAATCTAGACAGCCGCTAAAGTAATGGAGGAAAGCAAAACACTTCATTTACATGTAAATCGCAAGGTTGCGTTGCAAGATAATGTTGCAGTTTTACAGTTATTGGAAGGTACAGTTGTTTTGTTATCATCTTTAAATGAATGAACAGTTTAATTATCGGTATTATTCTACCAATATATATATATATATATATATATATATATATATATATATATATATATATATATATATATATAATAGCAGAATAATCTGCCATTTTTTATAATGTAACCTTATCACCCATTCGCCGTAAATAATTTACAACTGTCAATTAACAGGCGTACCCAATGTACCAATGCGTCTGGTATATATGCGTCCTTAGACAATCTTTATTTTATAGCATTAATAGTGTGAATGAACAGTACTTATCCAAATGATGAACAGCAAACCCCGATGATACAAATATGTAGGGTGACATTAAATTTACCCTTGAACGCAGCGCTGCATATGATTGAAAAATTCAATAAAACAGCTCAATCACGACCACATAATGTATTTTGTGTTTAGATTGCCTGTATTATATGATAAACCAAACCCCCCTCACACACACACACACACACACACACACACACACACACACACACACACACATACGCTCCTTGGACAGTTTGTATGATTTTCAGGTACATCACTTGATGCAAGCATTGACCATTGTGTACATCACTTGATGCAAGCACTGACCTATTGATTTCCATGCGTTTGACTGGTTTACAAACTTCTGTTAATCTTCAAAAGCCATGACTGGGCACACCTTAAGTTATAATAGTTCCAAATAATGTCAGCACTTGATTAATTAAAATGAACTGCATTTTTTTGGCTTGTGAATAACTTCTATGTACAATAAACTCAACTTGTACTGTATAATGAAAATGCAAAATCCGGCAACTGTTTATGTCCAGTGGCTTTTATGTTCCATCGGTGCTAATCGATAGGCAGAGCATTTTTTGTTCTGTGAATCACTGATTTGTAACTCAGAGATACTTAGCTGCAATATTACTGTGCAGCATAATTTCATAGCTTAATAACACTTAGAAATCATAACAGAAAAGATTCTTTAAATATTTGAACATGCCTTTAACATTGTAAAGTAACATCCATGACGGCTTGATAGTTGTAAACCTCGCTAGTAGCCGTATTTCTGACCATATTTTGATGGGCGCACAGCCTAACACTGACTAACGTACTTGCAAAGATCATTCGGCTTGGAATTGCACGTGACTTGTCACTTTCTTACCATGAGAGATGCGCATTTGAAATTGGAAAATAGTTTTAAATGTATAGCATAAAAGACAGTTTTTTTAAATGCTGGAAGTTACGTTATTTATCAGATATAATTAAAATCTTATGTTTATTAAAACCAATAGGATAGCGACAGGTCTGGTTCATTTTTGTGATGCTGGTAGTGCTAGTTACAGTTGTACTTACCGCTTAAGTATTGCACAAGTGAAGTACTACTCATTTTCAAGTGTTTGTCTTTCGTACATTAATGCAAGACAAAGGTATATTATAATAGCAAAATAGTGCACCAATCTCTCATGATGTGAAAATGGCAGTGTATACGACAAGAAGCTATTTTTAAAAAAGACCTAAAATCGCGCTGGCGGTCACGTGTGGACGTACGTAGGGTTTTCCCCTTCAAAAATAGAGCAGGACTACAAGTAATATGGTGACATGATGCCTAAATGTTTAGTCTGAGACGGGAATAGCAGGTAGACCTCACGATGCTTTCACGTTCATTTCTGTGGTAATACACGTTTTAATACACATTAATGTATCTTCTAATGCGTCAAGCAGCTTTTATCTACAATATTTAGAGCAATAGATAAAGCAAGTCATTTGTTGTGTAATGGGATCGTGCGGGTCATTCAATGTGTTACCAACTGCAAGTTTACGCTATAACGTTCCCCCCCCCCTCTCTTTCATAATGTAGTTAGATATATATTGCAATCATAATTATTTAGGCAAAGTATGGCACACACTCTGTGTTGACTTGTAGCTCAGTTTCCTAGACACTGTTGCATGTATGGTCATGCAATTTCATGTATGCAATCATATTTACCACTTATATTAGCACAAATAAAACATAAATTCAGGTTCTAATGACTTACGTTTCTTTCTAAACTGGCATTGCTAAGTTTTTCGATGATGTACTATGTACACGCGAAGCAGGCAAAACATGAATATAATTTCCTGTTGGTTTATTCCTTGCACAGACTTTGAAATCTGTATCCAGTTAAAAGCGTGAAAGAAGAGAAAAATGTTTTATTTGGTTTAAATTTATGTTTCATGCAATATTTCGATCGCGTCCTCATTGGTACTTTTGACAAGTACCAATTTCTATTCTTGTGGTTGTTTTCAACTGGCTTCGCGAATGGCAGCAGGTGTTGCGTCTGAAAAAGTATTTCTGCAAACTGCCTGAAAAATGGAACAGAATAGTTCTTTTACACGGTCTTCAATAATTGTACTGTTCATTTTCCCGTTGACGTAGAAACTATGCATTCCATTCACCCATAAAAGTTCAAGCTTTCGTAATGCAAATTTTCGGCACCCGAGGAGATTAGTTGGTATAATCCTCAAGGAATGACCGCCCTTAATTAATCACGTACTACTTTCGTCCGTGGCGCAATTTCCAATTATTATACTTTTTCTGGTTGAGTTGAATGCATGCTGTCTGCGTTAACAGGGAAAAAAACTGTATGAAACTACTGAAGCTCGTGTAAAAAGAACTATCTTTGTCCATTACTGAAGCATTTACATTAATACATTTTTAGATAAAGCACCTAGTACCATTCCTGATGTCATTTTAAACAAAATTCAGAGTAAAATACTTTGACAAACCCCTTGGGAAGTATATCTTGAAATGAGTTACTGAGGTAATGATTACAAAATATAGCCTTCATTTTTGTCAAGATTCAATTATCGTTATACTTGACTGAATCAGGCAAATATTTAAGAATCGTGTAATTTGTGTGCTTTTTTCTATTACTCATTTTTAGTTCAATTCAACAATATCGCCCTTGTGAAGTTATGCATGACTAATTTTGAAATAGCCGACTTTAACATGTTAGAAAACTCCCGCTAAGAATTATTAACATTTTTTTTTACGCGTTTGTGACATGTCTGTTATTGATCTGATAATTTGACATGTGGAGTAAAATTCCTCCCGAAAGCAGATACGTAAAGTGAAAAAAGTCGTTATTATCAGAAGTACCCCATAATAACAAGAAAAAGACAATATAATAAATATTCCAAAAAGGGAACAAAAGTTCACAATGCAAATGTTTCTGTGCTTGATAGAATAGATAGAAAGATAGACAGGTATATCTATTGATAGATAGATGAAAGCAAAATAACTCTCTCTCTCTCTCTCTCTCTCTCTCTCTCTCTCTCTCTCTCTCTCTATATATATATATATATATATATATATATATATATATATATATATATATATATATATATATATATGCATATTTGCATATTTACAAAAATACTTTGAAAGTATATAATGCATCTACCTGAAGAGCATCTATGATGATGATGCGAAAGCACTTTAGGGAATAAAATATAAACTATGCTATACATGAACCGGCACATGGACATATTCACTTTTTACACACACACGTGTGTGTGTGTGTGTGTGTGTGTGTGTGTGTGTGTGTGTGTGTGTGTGTGTTATGATGATCCTATTCTGCTAATGGTAAATCTAGATATTGTCCTTTATATTTAATTTAAAATTACCAACTGAAGCAAAGTTCTTATTATTCTGGCGCTTTCCTAAGTTGTCCATGCTTTTTACCCATCTATTGCACTCTTCCTATTTGTGACAGTGAACTATTAATTTTTAACACAGTCGTTCTCTGCAGAGTAAAATGACAATGAAGTATGTAATGTTTTATTCATGCAGACGAAAATAAGTTCATTGGGGCAGAGGTTGGCAAACAATGCTTTTCGGTTACAATATGGGGCCACGTTCTCATGTTACTGAACCAGGTACGAGTTAGCCCTGAGTAGGCCAAATTCAGGTGTTTTATAGATTATAACAAAACAGGTAACTTAAACAGGTACAAGAAATCATGACTGTTGAAACAGTGACTAAACTGGGTAAAGGGATGGAACAAAGTGAAATTACGTAATCAACACAACTAATCACTTTATTATTCTGTTTATATACATATTAAAGAATAAAACATAAGATCACAAAATGATAGGTATTATTAAATATAGATATATACATGCAATCGTGCAGGCATCCATCCATACACACACACACACACACACACACACACACACACACACACACACACACATTCAGATAAGCATTACCTATATTAGTAGCACCATGAAGATCTACTTACATTAGAATGTGCTCCTGTAGAAATGCTTTTATACGCTTTAATTACAGTGGACTTTGTTTGCTTTCATACATGAACGTGTCTTCGGGGTCATCATTTTGTGAAAGAGTAAATTTGTATTGTGACTGACATGATGTGTTTTCCACGTACATCGGGACGATCACACGTCTCTGGCATACACTAGGAGGACACGCGTCCACACACAATTGTAGCACACTAAACTTGAGAGAACTTTGCAGAATTGCCCCTCCCCACCCCCACCTCCTCCCCCTTGCCCAAGAGAAACTTTCAGGGTTCCATTTCTTTAGAATTTTTTTTGTTTAGTGTACTTATCTATATTTCGAAGGTTTGCTGATGTGGTACATATTTTAAACCTAAACAAGAAATATAAAAGTATAAAGATTTTACTGTATCTGGTTAACTTTAGTATAAGTCATGCTGCCCAAAATAGCTTATTCAGTGGTCCTTAAATAAATTACCTATGAGTTTACTTGTCATGTCGAGACTTCTCGCTTGTCGTGTAAAGTCGTCTCTTCGCTTAACGTCTTGTCATTTTGTCCCTTCAATTGTCTTCGTCTCATTCTTTGCCGTGTTGTGTCGTCTTTTCGCTTTTCTTGTCGCGTCGTCTCTTCGTTTGTCTTTTCCTGTGGTCTTTTACGCTTGTATTGTCTCTTTCCATGCCGTGCTGTGTCGTTTCTTCACTTTTCATCTCGCGTCACGTTGTCTCTTCGCTTGCCTTGTCTCGTCGTCTCTTCGCTTGTATTCTCGCGTCGTCTCTTTGCATGTCTTATTACGTCCTCTTTTCGGTTGTCTTCTCACGTGGTCTGTTCGCTTGTTTTGTCCCGTCGTCTATTCCTTAGTGTTGTCCCGTCGTCTCTTTGCTTGTATTGTCGTTTCTTCTCATCGCTTGTCTTGTTGCTTTGTCTCTTAGCTTGTCTTGTCTCTTCGCTTATTTTGTCACATTTGCTTTTCTTGTCGCATCGTCTCTTCTCTTATTTTTTCGTGTCATCTCTTCGCATCTTTTGTCGTGTCGTGTCTTTGCTTGTCTTGTCGCTTCGTCTCTTGGTTTTTCTTGTCTCTTCGGTTTTCTTGTCACGTTGTCTATTTGCTTGTCTTGTCGCGTGGTCTCCTCACTTTTCTTATGGCATGATCTCTTCCCTTGTCTTGTGTCGTCTAGTCTCGACTCCTTTCGCCTCGTCTGTTTTCGCCTTCATGCGCACTGCCTCGCCTTTCTTGCGCAATGCCTTGCCTTCATGCGCATTGAATTGCCTTGACATTCCTTGGCTTCTTCTGAGGATGGTTCTTTTTTTTTTTTTTTTTTTTTTTTGCTTTGTGTGTGTGTGTCTGTGTGTGTGTTGGGGTGGTGTAGCATGTGTGGTGTTGTGTCGTGCCGTGTTGCTAGCGTGGGTGTTGTTTTAACTTTGCCTGACTTTGCATTGTTTGCCTCTTCTTGCCCTTTGTCTTTATTATTTTGCTCCTTTGCTTGCTTTCGAATGTGGGTGGTACCTTGGGAAGTCTCGTGATGTATGTGCTGTGGGTCGTGTCGTTTCGCGTGTGTCGTGTGGGTCGTACCGTACGGGTTGTGTGGGTCTTGTCTTCTCTTTTCCTGCCATGTTTTGCATTGTCTTGCCTCGATTCGCCTTGCCCTACCTTCTTTCTCCTTGCCTTGTCTTTGCGTACGGGTGGTGACGTGGCATGAGTCGTGGTGCGGTTTGGTAAGTGTTGTGTCGTGCCATGTGGCTAATATGGGTCTTGCCTTGTCTTGCCTTGCCTTCTATGTTTAAAATCCATGGTACATTATAATATTTGTGTTACAAACAAATATGTACATTTCTTTTTAACCAAGACCCATATTAGACACGTGGCACGACACAACACGTAGGTAGATAAGAGCTTCTTTGCCTTAAGAAAAATATATATACCTCAAATTTTCATAGAAAATGTTTCAAAAGGGACGTCTTAGCCTTATTCAATAAAATAGTGTAAAAACATTTATAGAAGTCATTTGTTTAGTCGATGCACGTGGACAGGAGTGACACAAGACCTTGTATGAAGGAGGGATGCTGGAGGGGATACAATATTAGAGATTCTTAATTAATGATTTACACCTCATCTGACTCGAGTCTGGCAAGCAGTGTATTGTAATTTAGAACAAATAACACTTGATTAGTAGCCACATTAGAAGAGTGGAGCTTCGCCAATCATAAAAGACTGAGAGAGAGAGAGAGAGGAAGAACTTAATATTTGTTGCTTTGATCTGTCTGTTTTTGCACCAACATCTTAACACGTATTAGAACTTAAACTGTATACAGAACACATCAACTGCAGCGCAAAGACTTTAGAGCAATTTACACAATAACACCCATGACAAGTTTAATGAATGTATATTCCTATTGTTCTTGATCATCATCATGTTGATATTCATCATTAAGTTTAGTTTGATTTGGTTATTAGTTCACCTGGCTGTAAGGTATGGTATGGCCCCGTGTCCGTCGTACGTCGTCCGTCGTGCGTTCGTCCCTCAACACTTGCTTGTTACCACTCTGGAATCCACATTTCTGATCTGATTTCAATCAGACTTAGAATAAACGCTTGTATCATCAAAATCTCGGGCTAGTTCGAAAACGAGCGAGATCCACGAATAGTAATGGCGTGATCTGGCATCTGATTGGTTAATACTGCTACCATTCTGGAAGCCATATGTCCTATCTGACTTCGCTCAATCTTGGAATATATATTTATATCATTAAGGTCTGAAATGAGTTAGGTAAATCAACGAAATCCATGCATACTAATGAGTCGAGCAGGTTTGCTTTGTCACCATAGCGGGTCTTAATGCTGTTGTAGTAAAAGTCATACATCAACAGCTTGTTGAGGTCGAGTACCGCCTGCCTAGCATAAATAGGCCTGTTGAGCTTTAGGTTGGCCTTCGTGTTGTGGATTAGAGCAAGGTTGCCGTTAAATATTTTCCGCGACTGGAATGCTGGGTCGGCAACCAGGCGGCGGAATTCGTCGTCCTCATCCTCGGGCCTCACCAAATCTACCCGGATCCGCTTACGCAGGTTTTCCATCGTTTTCTCAAAGGCCGAGTTATTCATTAGCTTGAAGAAGTCCTGTTTAGAATCCGACTTTGCCTTTGTCCCGAGGTCGGTGTTCATCTGTCTGTATGGCATCATGCACGAGCTCTGATCAAACTCCAATGCGGGATGGACCGTGCTGACGTGCATCTTGAGTCTGATGTATAGCCGGAAATTCTGGTAGTCGATCACGTATAGCTCTTTTTTGCGCAGGCTGGGGAATAGCTTCATGCACTTAATGAATTTAATTAACTCCCCCATCCCCACCACCCAGTTCGTTCACTAAATCACGCTGACAGTCGCTCACGCAGTTCTCTGGTACGCAGAGTGCCGCTGGATCCAGCAGATAGTTGCTGTGCGCGTCATGAAGCTCCTCAAGATACTCGACATCTACTTCGAGAATGTAAACATGTCGGTAGAAATAACTCCCGAATTAAACATTTATATATTAGGTGATACAATAACAGGGTCTAGCAAGGATGCTGAGTGAGTGGTTACTCTGGTAAATTCGTTTATCAATTTTTTTAATTGTTTAGTACCATAATATCCCTGAGGTTTTTCAGATTGGAATTGGGCAAGTCCTCATTTATGTCACGAAGAATAATTAAGTTTTGAGAAGTACTGAAGGCTCTCTCTACGCAAATATTGAAGGAATCCCAGAAATAATCTTGTTCCAATCGAGAGCGATACATAACTGCTAGTAATTAGCATCTGTTCTTTACACAAATTTGCATCCAAAGTATTTTATTATATTGTACACTTATCTTTGTTACATGTTTGAATACTAGATTTTTTATATATAGAGCATTTGATGGATTTGATGGGTTTGGGCCAGTGGCGTAGCAAATCGCCCAAGCAACCCCCGCAACTGGAAGGTGTGGGGGGATGGTGGAAGGTGTGGGGGGATGGTGGAAGGTGTGGGGGGATGGCAGGTCTAGTGAGGGCCCTAAATTCCCATCAAACATCTTTTTTATTGAGAGGGGGCCCAGATTTAAGTTGTGCGGGGGGGGGGACAGATTACTTGATACGCCACTTTTATGTGGTACCCATCTAATTTAATATCATCACTATAAATAGAGTTATGAACACGAGTCTCTGTTAGGGCAATTATATCAAAGTTATCAAAATTCTCAGCAACAAACTTAAGTATGTTTCAGATAAATGTAATGTTTAAGTGTACAAAGGAAAGTGCGTCATCCGTTTTTGCCGAGGAAAATGAATTTAGACTACTTGTATCTGATGTATCGGAGTGTTACGGACCTGGATTCAGTTCGACATCACCTGCTAGTAACAACATTAAAGTAAACCGAAAGAGAAATATGATGTAACAAATTAATAGTGTACAGCGTATAGCAGACACCTTTAAAGTTACTTCAAATAAAGAGAACAAATGACTTAAGCCTGAAAAAGTAAATAAAATTAAATGACCGGGAATTCTTAGAATGAACCTCGCAAGCATGACGGGGATAGATTTACCCCGCAGGAGTATTTCTTTTGGTGCGCGTCTAGTTGGAACATGAAAAAGCCCTATATGCATTCTATGTAAAACAATAGTACTACCAGTACGATTGTATGACTGAAGATAACAGAGTAAAGAATGCAAAGGGTTTATTCCCATTTTCTGGTAATTTGGGTTTGTCAATGAACTTGCCTTGGTATATAAATATGCAAAAAAAGGAACAACAGAAGGAAAGTTCATAAAACACAATAAATAAAGACACATGAATAAAAAAAAAAAACGGTTTGTATGAATGATTGATGAAAAAAAATATTTCTTATACCAAGCAGGTGGCTCAGTAGTAGGACTGTTAAGGTAACTATTGCAAACAAAATACAGTAAGAATGTCTAATATATATATATATATATATATATATATATATATATATATATATATATATATATATATATATATATATATATATATATATATATAAGATAAAATACGATAAGATAAGAATTCTTTATTTCAGACTGCATGGTCCATACATCTAAATTAAAATATAAAATAAAGAAGTATTTTAAAACATACAAGTTCATAGATGTCTTATGTACACATATACAGACCCATCTACAACTTCAGAATGTGTCTGTCATTGTTAAGAACAAAATTATGTAAGACATTTAAATAGGAATTTGTTCCATCTATCGATAATCTGAGAACTTAAATGAATATCATAGTTCCATAAAGATTTTAAGATACAATTATTACTATTAGATATTCGTGTCATCATTGAAAGCACATACTTTCTCATTAATTCTTCAAAACTAAATACATTATAGTTTACAAACATGGTAGAGGCACTATTGCATCTTGGAAGGCTTAGTAGTAAACGAAGACTATTATTATAGCCAATAACTAATTTTCTTTTCATACATTCACTAAAGTTTGTCCACAGAGGAGCACAGTACATTATACAACAATAAGATTTGAATAATTTAATCTTGATATTCACAGAACAATTTCTAAATTTACGTAAAAGCATGTTTGTTCGAGTACACAGAAATCGGTAATGTCTCATCATATCTTCATCATCTGACCGATTGGATTTTAAAATATTTTAAGATATATATATATATATATATATATATATATATATATATATATATATATATATATATATATATATATATATATATATATATAAAGAGAGAGAGAGAGAGGGAGAGACTATAATCGATGCTGTCTGCATTGTGCTTTACAAAAGAGTCTTCAAAAGCAAAAATAATATACATATATTTGTGCACACACATACACATGCATGCATGCACATACATGCACACAAAAATATATGCGCTCATATACATACACAGATACAAATATATGATTATCTTATATATGTGGTACTTAAAGGAATGAGAGAAAGAAAGAGACACGGAGGGGAATGTTTAATGGTGAGTACAGGTAAATACAGGTAACCTAACACTCGTAGGATCATAGTCTAGTGCTAGATCAGTATAAAACAATAGTGCTACCCATATGAGTTGACTAAACATAATAGGGTAAAGAATGCAAAGGGCTTGTTCCCATTTTCTAGTAATTTGGGGTCTGGCTTTTTCAAAAAATGATAATGAGGTCAAGTTTAGACCTTACTATATTTTACCAGAGGGACGTTTGTGCGATACACATAATTTAGCTTCTCATACGGTATAAACAATATTTGCAGTTCTGAGTTCAACCTACACAAATAGTCTTATTATGAGAGCGTGTTTTCCAACTGCTAAACCGGCATTGATGATACAAAAATGTGACTAATGATAATGTCACCGGTATAACAGTGATTGTTGTGTTAACTGAGTGACGCGAAATTTTAAACACATACACCGAAAAATTCAGGTTGCGCAATTAAATCTTGAAACGATTCGAACACTAAACTCCAACTCACAGTCTGCTTCTCCTCTCACAACAAATGAGTTACTCGAGAGAAAAGCACAACGATTTACTTAAGCAACGAAACCCGGAAAGAACCCTGGTTCTAACATTATTTCAGAGGAAGTTATAATTTATCCCAGTTTTTGTCGATCCAGCCTTAGTGGAACCACGACAAGGCGATCACTTAGGCGTCCGTGTGCGTGTCCGTCCGTACGTCCGTTCACACCATATATTAAGGTCAATGTTACAGTTTGTTAGATTAGGCTCATTGAATCAGACTGCCATACAGTAACCCAAATGTATCGAATTGACAGTTACCTTTGAGATTACACCATTAATCTTGTTTAAAACAAACTAGAGTATTTACAATCCTCCAATATCATTTAAACTCTTTTTAAACGCGGGTGTAATTTATTACTCCACAATTATTGACAGGTGAAATACAATGTACTCTGGACGATTGATATTAGCGAGGCATTTTGTTAAAATGTTAAATCGAAACATTTTCAACACACCTGCTTGATTGGGACCATACATATAATAAAAAAGGTCTTGCATCAATTGTTAGAGAAATCACTGATTGTTAAATCCGAAACTATAAGATCACTATTAAAGCTGAACTCAAGTTTTCTTACTGTAAATCTAGGTTAAATAATAATATTGAAATTACATTTGGACTCATACCTTAACATCCGACAGGTGGGATGGGAATCATTCTGAATAGAACCATTGTAAAATGCATTCAGTCGATAACTAATTGCAAACAGTTTAAAAGATAGTTAATAAAATGAGACGGAAGTCAAAAGTGTAAGTTAAAAATATAATGGACATCTTGATATGACCAATCAAAATCAGTTAAGAAAATTTTAAGTTATTTAACTTTTTTGAAATATGAACTATTTAATATTCATGAGCTCTAGTCATGTGACAAAAGAGATTACACATAGGTCTGAAGTTTATTCTTTTCAAGCAAATTCAAGGAAACACATTTGTATAGTTATTTTGATAATTTTAGCAGCATTCAAAATTTCCCTTTCAGTGAGTTACATTATATCTGACGTACAATATTCATATGTCACTAGACACTTTTAAAATATTGTGCTTCTAAAGAATATACTCGAGGTTGGATATTTGTCTCGTTCTGCTCTCCAGAATTCTCAAATTTCCCGTTTGAAAACAAAAATATAAACTTTCATTTATTAGAAATATAAACTACATGCGTTAATTCTCATTTACAAATGTTTTGACCTGAGAATGAATGTTATTTTACATCTATTATATTAAAACTAACAGAAAAGCAAGTGTCTTATGTTCTATTAAAGAATATTCCAAATAGTTTAAATTGTTTTTCCCATTTTGTGAAGTCATGACATTTAAGAGAAGGATTAATTGTAAGATGAGTTACATGCCTTAAAAAACAAACTCTTTAAATCTTCAAAAATTCAAATATTACGACTTATTTTGATTGTCACAACATGATGCAAGAATTAGGACGTAACGATTCAAAGAAGCACATGACATGTGCTGAATCATCCGGAACTATAAAAATAACTGGATACAACACAGGAAGCCCAGGTAAGCATTTCTCTTCAACCACGACATGAGCTGTGATGAAACAAATTTTCATGGAATTTTATAGTCAATTATCTGAAGTTCGTTTTGTGACAGCTATGACACTGATATTAAGATATGTTCATATAGTGCCAGCTATGGCACTGATATTAAGATATGTTCGTATAGTGACAGCTATGGCACTGATATTAAGATGTGTTCATGTAGTGCCAGCTATGGCACTGATATTAAGATATGTTCATATAGTGCCAGCTATGGCACTGATATTAAGATATGTTCGTATAGTGACAGCTATGGCACTGATATTAAGATGTGTTCATGTAGTGTCAGCGATGGCACTGATATTAAGATATGTTCATATAGTGACAGCTATGGCACTGATATTAAGATGTGTTCATATAGTGACAGCTATGGCACTGATATTAAGATGTGTTCATATAGTGACATGATGAAGTTTACTGTTGTTTAAATTAAGATATTCTCCTTTATTTTATAGTATTCTATCTAAAATTCAGTGGCACTTTAATATGTATTAATGTGCTTACATATATATCGGAATATTCATGCATGTTTGAGCATTGAAGGCAATTCTCAAGCAACACACATGTATGCTTCTTTTGAACCTATTGCGAACCATTCTCCAAATATTAATGAAAGAAATATATAAGTTCGTCAATAACAGTTACATTCTACGTCAAAACAAAAGTCAAGACTTTGAAGAGAAAAGCAAATTCGATCGCCTTTGTTTAAAACTATATCCCAGTTCGTTGTGACTAAGTTATTAACAGATCCCTTACCGTTTCATAAAAAATATTTAGTGACGTGGACGTACTTTATCACCCTTCAATTGTTAACACGTGAAGAGCAAAATAAACTTGATGAAAGGTAACATTTGAGCATACTTTTTAAATATCATATTCAAAAATTCTCAATACAGATGTCGGGCGTACATTATTGGGACCATCAATAATAATAATAATATAGAATTTGGATAAATTGATGTGAAAGAAATCGATTGTAAAACCAGAAACTAAAAGACCATTACTAAAGTTTTATTTATGGTTTCTGACATTAAATGTAGACCAAAAATAATGTCACAATTACGATACGAAGTACACCCTTACATCACACAGGTGTACGGGAGGAGGGACCATTCTCAATCGAAGCCTTGTAACCTTTGTTCAGTCGATAATGAATATTAAGCAATTTGAACAATAATTATTACAATTACTCTGAACTCTATAAACAAAATTAAAAATATAAAAGACATCTTGGCATAAATATAATAGTGGAAATCCCATCAATATTTGCGAAGAACGTTATGAGATATTTGTCTTAATATTCATTGGAGATAGCATCTGTTTAGCTATAAAACATCCATGATGAGTTTGTTCATTTTCATTTTTCTAAAGGTTAATGGTCTCTTTTAACACAAATTAAAAGACTGCGGAAGATTCCACAACATAATTGAATCACATGGTTTGAGTATACAAAGATTTGCAAAGCTATTTAATCCGATTCGAGCACTTGTCATTGCCTTATCATTAACGGATGGACACTATTTGAGGAGTTGTACATTTTGTGTCCAAATTATAAGCCTGGAACAGTAATTATTAGTTTGTTACCTTAGAGGTTGTTGTAGTGTAGCAGAGAACAAGTATCGGGCCTAGAGTTATAAACATAATCACAAAACATTGTGTCTGCATAACCAGGTCTCACTGCTAAAGGTTTCTAAATTTCTAACCGGGTTTATGACTCACTAAAACTGACTGAGAATTATTTTATTCCTGAGTCAGTTTGATAAGTTTTCGAGTGCCTTATCAACAAAACTATTTGACCCTCATTCCCATCTATCTATTTTTGCATCTTTTTTGGCAGTAATGTAATGATGGGTACACTCTCAGACATGGTACATTTTTCAACTGTAAGGAGGATATAACTTAAAGGTCATTGTGTATTCTGCGCAGAAAGTTTGCTTTCAATTTTAAAAACTATAAGTGTCAATGCTGTCACCAACGGGCTTTCAAATAAGATGTGATAGCCAAATGCGTGTCACATCTATGTTTTTTAAAGGAACGTGCCTCCAAATAAATTTCTAACACTAATGGTCTTAGTTACATCCTAAAAGACCATTAGCTTGCCTTGAGAGTTTATATCAGAAAAAAATCTTTGCTGTGATAAAGGCCGAACGTTTTGCCAACAAGCAATGTATGAAATAGCCAATCTAGTGAAACTACGGAGGCCAAGAGTCGCTCAAGTTTTTATTGCAAATTAAACTACTGGTAAGACGTCAAACTAATGTATATTTGTTTCTAGTAGAAATGAACAGTTTGCACATATCAGACTTCAAATTAGTTTTCTTAAGTTGCTTGAAAGTAAGTTCTGTTCCTTTTAGGCCTCTAGTTCCATCTTCTTGAAACACTGCCACTGTTAGCAAAAATAGCTTCTGTAATAGCACTGATCATCCAAGCAAGAGCTGAGCACGGAAAAGGATATTGTGTTTCATAGTGATAAATCAAGTTGACGCATTAGGGTCATGAACCATTTTTAATTTTGGATGTTTGCATGTCTTTGATAAATCTATTTTGTGGAATATGTTTATTCAGCAAGTCTCATCTACAGATTCAAATTTTAAAAATATGCTTGTTCTGCATAGTCCGTAAAATCCCATAAGTGGCCATACCATTCAAGTTTCTCATAATATTGAATCTCAGAACAATTATTAGATGACTCGCATTTCCTAAAAATTATTTCTAAACATACGCATGTGTATGTTTCCAGATTTAAAAATATGTTAATGTTTAATTTTTTGATTACTGTTTGCCCTATACTTCACAAACAAACAGTTTGAAGGAATTACCACACAGATGTTACTCAATGGCTTCAATAGCACGAAGACAATCTACAACTGGATACCACCTGAGGTTATCTTGTCACGACGTGCATTGGCATGCAACGCTGCCCAAGTTACGGTACAAAATTCACCCATATACAACGCATGGTTACTCTTTCAAGACTGTGTAATCCTTATTGCTGTATCTTTCTTCCGTATGAATAACCAGGTGTGCAAATATAAATTATGATAACAAGGAACAAAATGTTGAAGCTCTAAAAGTTGTATACTTTTAAATATGCATGACAGAGCTCGTATTTATACTTCAATTCAAGTATTATTTAATTTTAATTTATAAGCAAAATCGAAGAATAAACACACAACAGCAAATATCAACAAACCGCCAAACATTATACAAATGTAAAAATAAAAAAAACAACCACAAAAGCCACCTGAAATACTCAGCAACAAAAAAAAAAAAAAAAAAAAAAACGCAACAGCAACAGGTAAAGTCAAGTAATTAAAACTCACAAACATTGAGAAAATAACCATATGCTGGAAACAAACCCTTCAAAATAGAATAATGTCTAGAAACAAGCAATAAAAATGCAACAAAAGAAAACCAACAAGAATAACCAAACAAAATCAACCCAAACCGATGACGATAATTATATATCAGAGCCCTTATGAACAATAAAAATAACAGCATCAAAAATTTTAAGAACTTAACAAAAAATAGTACAATAAAAAACAAACCCTCCCCTAAAACAGAGGCCCAAGAAGCATGCCCTAAAACGCAACATAGAAAGCACAACATCAAAACATGTGTGCTGAAAATCAAAAATAAAAGTTCATCAGCACCAAACCGACTACAACAGTCGTGGACGTAATGTACTCATATACTTAGACTTACTATATACTATCATGCATACAAATGGATGTGGAGCGGGTAGCCCATATACTTAGACTTACTATCTTAAATACCATTACACATACAAAGGGATGTGGAGGGGGTAGCTCATATACTTAGACTTACTATCCAACATACCATTACACATACAAGGGAAAGGGGGTAGCTCATATCGTTACATTTACGATCAAACACAGTATCATACACACATACAAACATAATTCATACAAACACACATACACACAAACAGATATCAGTTTGGGTCTAATGGCTGCCATGTTGGATTTTAAAATGGTCTGTAAAAATGTCTGTCAGTCATTAAGACTGAGTATTAGTCAATAAGGTGACGATTTGGTAAGTAAGACTAAGTAATGGTCAGGAAGGCTAGTTTATGGTCATTAAGGAAGTGTTTTGCTCAATAAAGATGTGTGTTGGTCAAGGGTAAGTCTTGGTTAGTAAGGATGTGTGTTGGTCAGATTTTCCCTTTGCCCCATGGTGACCCAACCGTAATTTTAAATTCCCATTCTGAAATAGTGACCCCACAATTCTAAACCTATGGATGTTTTTAACATTAAATACCCCTTTATTCTTATACCGTCTGATATGTCCCCATACCGTCCCTAATAACTACTTCATTATGATGGTTCTCTACCTATATCATATAAATCGCCAATAGTAGAAGTACTTTGTTTCACATTCAATAGTTGTTTATAAATTTTCAATGTATTCTTTATAAAGTCCCCCACCCCACCCTTTATGAAAACCCCATACTTCTGCATTGTAAACAAGAAAACAAGAAAGAAACAGATACTCGAACAAACTTAAAGTAACATTTATTTTCAAACTTTCATTAATAGTAAATTACGTGCTGTGAAACCTTTCTCTGATAAAAACTGCATTGCTATAGCAAATTCTCTATTGTAATGAAACAGTAAACTTTTGCAGTTAAAATAATCAACAACTTCTAAATTACACCCCTCCTATATCTAAAGTTTATTTTGATGACAAAACCACACCTTTTAAAAAGAGAACCACTTTTGAGTTATTCCTCTTAACTCTAGGCCCCAAATTGTAAAATTAATATGAAGATCTTCGATCAGTTTTTGAAGTCATTTAATAGTCGCTGAAAACATTACCAAGTCATCTGTAAAACAAAACAAAATATTGAAACAATGATGATTCCTCGAGTGGTATACTTAACTCATTCATAGTTTTTATTGATATTTCCAGATCTCCAATAAATGAAGAAAACAGGATCGCCTTGTCTCAAACCTAAATAAAAATTTAAAACATGATATATAATTACCCAATTGCAAAACACATGATTTAACTGTGTCATATATGAATCTTAATACTTTCAACATTTTTCTTCTCACTCAAGATTTAAATATTGTATACCATAAACCATTTCTATAAATA
This sequence comes from Margaritifera margaritifera, assembly GCA_029931535.1. Lineage (NCBI taxonomy): Eukaryota > Metazoa > Mollusca > Bivalvia > Unionida > Margaritiferidae > Margaritifera > Margaritifera margaritifera. The sequence goes on from JAQPZY010001577.1 coordinate 854,895, forward strand.
AAATTGAAAACCTTTTGAAAGTTTTTAAAGGTAAAACAAAGTCATTGACCACTGCTGACATACACTTTTATAAGACTATGGAGCATATATGTTTCATTAACAGTTCCCAACCCTTTCTTAAATCCAAACTGAACATCACTAATTTTATCGCAAGTATTTGACAAATGCATTAATCTTTCATTAAGAATGCCTGTATAATCTTTGAAACACAACTCATCAGGGTAATACTCCGATAATATTTGGATTCAGAGTTATCTCCAACTTAAATATTGGAACAATCACCCCCTCACTAAACAAAGTAGGAAAATAGCTATTATCAATCATTGCATTATAAAGTTTACTTAAAATTGGAAACATACCTCTTGTTCGACAATAAAGAGTTCATTCATCATCTCATCGATGTCATTTATCTTATTTCATACAAGCTTTATAATAATAATTCAGTACCTCAAAACTCCGTATAACGATTAAAAACAAAATTTAAAAAATTCTATATACTGACCTGCTTATACTCCCCTTTCTATTTCTCAGACGTCTGCAGTTTCTTTGCTGATAGGGTATGGTCACACCACGCTTCAAATAAAAGACTGCTACACAAATTTTGCAAAAATATACTTCCTTTTACCCGCATTTAGCAAATAAAATACGCATGTCAAATGGTACACAAAATCAATATATATAATTTTCATAATATTTGTTCTGTAAAGTATCGCCCTTGATTGCAATAGTTTCAAACACCAGCGACATTTTGAAAGCAATTAAAGCAAAAAGGGAAGAAATTCTAAAAACAATGGACGTTATAACAATGTTAATTTCGATTATAAACGAGTCCGCACTTTGCCAATCTGACGAAAACTCCGCATAATGCAGATAAAATCCATATATAATTGCCTGTCTATGCAACATAGGACGTATTATCAAGCAAGGGCCGTCGCGGCTGATATTTACGGGGGTATTTAAAAGTTCTGAATATTAGTGCGCTGTGACAGACGTACATGACGAAATTCGTCGCACACGTCTATAATCCAAAATCTCTCTCTCAGTGCGCTGTGAAACAGTTGTTTATTAGTGAACAATGCTCCCTGTGAACCTCAACACATTTTCTCAGTCTGACTATCCTATTATTAAATGACAGTTTTTATTCACCTTTTGGTATCTTGTTCATACACTGCAAAATTGCATTTCAACCCGCATGGAGGTTTTAACATTGTCTGCCCCTCAGCGAATCTTTGATAACCGGATTCAGCCAAAAGTCACTTGGAGCTAATTCAGGGCTGCATGGAGAATCTGAGTAGTATAGGGGGACGATAGTGGGGACAAGTGGAGTCCTGTGTTAAACACGGTCAAACAATTATAGAGCCAAACAGGAATATAGCATTAGGCCGCGATTTTGTTCTGTGACCTGAGTATCAAATCAATTAAATTCTCTCCGTTTAGTTTATGTCAGGCAGAATTATTTGGCGCGCGCCAGATCTTAAATATGTTACAATTCTGCTAGAGTACTGTTAGGTCAAAGTTTCATCCATCCTTTTTAATACAAATTTAAGAAAAACCATCGTAGATTGATAACACACTAACTTTTTGTTTACCCCAAGGTCAAGATACTTATGATATTTGGATTTTTTTTTCTCATCTAGGGGCAGAGTTTTTGGGCAAACATTTAATGTGCTGAAGGTCATTTTGGTTCCCGTTTTCGAAAACAACCAGACTAAAGTGTGTGTGTGTGTGTGTGTATATATATATATATATGTGTGAAAGAGAGAGAGATATAGAAAGAGAGCGGGTCCTGCTCAACAGCCTACAGACCATTCAAAATTATTATTATTACTATTATTATTATTATTATTATTCATGATTTGTATGTGTGTGGTGTGTGTGTGTAAGAGGAAGAAAGACAGAGAGAAAGAGAAATCCCCACACAATAACATCCAGCACACCGCATTTACTATTGAACACGTTGTATGTAGCGACCAAAATCCCACACCTACTATTCATCCGTAACCTCAGCTTCTCTCCCATTTTAAACAAAACTACCATCCCATGCACACAGGGTAGGATCCAAAAGAATGGGTATAATAGAGAATTTAAATCCCATATAAACAAAACTACCTTCTCTAGATCCATACCCCCTTATGATCACCCTTTTAAATAAAGGAAAACTTCTATCACCTTTAATATCCCTAACTCCATTTGCAGTGACCAGCACCTACTCATATACTGACCCCACACTGTAAGATGTAAAAGAAGAGGTAAAAATAGAATTTAAATCCCTTATCAATAAAACTAACTTCTCTATCTCCCCTTACCACCATATGATCCCCCTTATAACGTAAAAACATCTGCCCCTATCTATAATATCCCTATTCTTTTCATCTCTCCTATTGTAAGCAAAACAACCATCCCATTCCCACGGGGTATGGTGTAAAAGAAGGGGAATAAACAAAATGTTAAACCCTTATAAAAAATACCTTTCCCTGGCCCCTTACCACCATATAATCTCTATTATCAATAAAGTGAAATCTCTACCTGTCTATGATGTCCCTAATCTATACTACCATCCTTTTTCAAAACAAAATTGCCATCCCCTTTATTATTCACATAACTCTTATAATATTACTAGCGGAGTGAAAGAAGAAATGAAAGTAGACCGCCATTTTTTTTATTGTTTTATTTTATTTTGCGGTATCATACCCTTTTTATGAGTTTCTGAAGACAGGGGTAAATCTTATGTCAGAAATGTGCACAGGTTTTAATTTTTATAAATCCTATACGAAGTTCAAGAAGGAAGAGAGGGGGAGTTTTAGAGTTTTATAGCAATCCTAAATTTACAATTCTCACAGGCAACCAGATATAATTTTTTGTTCTTAATAAGAATAGCATATTTTTCATTGATCAGTTTCTAAAAATCAGTGTTATATTGAATTATTTCAGAACGAACGCAGTATGATTTGGCATTTGTGCCACAAAATTACATTTCTAAATTCTGTCAGCCTACATTGACTATAATCTTGGCTTCAGCAAGACAGTGTCCAACAATTACAATGTTACAATTCCCTACCTTGGACTTTCATTTTGGTTTACGCAAAGTGTGGAGTAATCATATTTCACGTCTACATTGCAAATGAGCCAAAGTCATGCCATACAAATAATTCTACCAATGAAATCGCTTTAAAGTGTTTTCCAAAACTTATAAATTAAAGACGTGCAGTGGAAAATATTTCCCATTAACCGGTTTTTGAGAGCAGAAATATTTTGGTTAAAATGTTTCAAACTAACGAATTTGGAATCAAGATAACATCTCTTTTACTGTAACCTTTATCTCTGTGGAAGGTGTTGAATCCAAGACCTTCCATACTCCAGCCATGGAATACGTTCCGCCTTGGAAATGAAAAGTAACAGCAAAATAATAAAACTATTTCCATGGAAGGATTATGGAAGGACTTACATTTGGTAAGCAAAGTATTATAACACCGGCTTTTCCACCCCCACCCCAAAAAAAATAATTACATTTAAAAAATCGGTTCTTTTTCCTGGTGCAACAAAGTCCCATTATAAAAAAATATGTTTTTTTATTTATTTATTTTATTGTATTGTTTTTTTTTTTTTTGTTTTTTTTTCATGGTGCAGCAAACTTTACGGATAACAACAACAAAAACAAAACAAACAACTAAAAGGCATGTTTTTTCTTTCATGGTACAACAAATTACTGACTTTTACTGTTACAGTAGCACATAGTTTAGTGACATATTGACTGTTACTGTTTCAGTAGCCTAATTTTAGTGTAGGAAACTGACTTTTACTGTTGCAGTAGCAACAGCTGACACGTGACGTCACTTTCAATATATATATAAATAACTATGAGTGTTTCTACGATGTACCTTTGCTGAGAGCTAAAGTATGGTTTAGCATGGCTGAAATGAATCCTAAGTGTTGGGGTTTGCCTGTCGTTTTCCCTCTTATAATCAAACTGATAGCATGACTACTGCTACTGCTGTAGCTAGTATTCTTCTAGAGAAGCATGATTTCTCTTTGTGTGATTCTCTTAGAAACAGAAACACTATTCAGTCATTGCCAATCTATGTGTTATATCTTTGTGTATTATCTATGTCTTCCACAAAAATTAAAACTTAACGCTCTTGTGTGATAGTATGTAAGTATGTTTGTGGGTATAATGTGTGTAAATACTCTTACCCTTGTTTGTGTGTGATAGACATTTTACAGACAGACATACACATTTTCTTAACAAATACAAAACACCCCATGTACGATACATAACTTTGATGTAGTTTAGTTTTTGCCGTCTAAAAAATAATGGAACTCACTACTTTGATTTAAAAGTACACCAAGCTTGTTTGTTTTTGATACAATACCATTCTCCAATATTAAAAGTTTAAATACAAAAGTATCATTTTGAGTACAAACATTCACCGTGAAAGATAAATTCCACACAGACAAATATGACCTACCTTACGAAAAGTTAAATTAAGACGAATGTAATGTCATGCCATGCAACCAGACTGAGTGTTGATGGTATAATGTGGGTGTTGGATAGTATATATCTGAGGGTTGTTCACTCTAATGACGTGTTGATGGTATAATGTGGGTGTTGGATAGTAGATAACTGAGGGCTGGCCTCTACAATGGCTTGTTGATGGTATAACGTGGGTGTTGGATAGTAGATATTTGAGGGTTGGCCACTCCAATGGCATGTTGATGGTGTAGTGTGGCGTTGAATAGTAAATATCTTGGTATTGGTCATGCTGATGGTAAAGTGTGGGTGTTGAATATTATATCACTGAATGATGGATAGTGAATAACTGCATAATGTCCATTACAAACGATCTGTTAGATAGTAGATAACTGTGTGCTAGATAGCATATCAATGGATGATGGTCACTCCAAACGGCGTTGTATAGTGTGGGTATCGGATAGTAGATAACTGAGTGTTGGTCACTCCAAACTGCGTATTGGTTAGAAAGTGTAGTTTTAACATTAAAGAGACTCGTAATGTCAAACCAATGAGTTTTTTTAACATTACATTTCAAGTTAGAGGTTACGAAGACTCAAAATGTTAAATCTATGGATATTTGTAACATTATATTTCACATTAGAAGCCATATAAAATATAATGTTAAACCAATGGACATTTTTAACCTTGCATTTCACGTAAAAACCATAGAGACCCACAATGTTAAATATATGACCGTTTTTTAACATTACATTTCACGTTAGGGGTCATAGAGACCCAAACCCAAAAAGTATAGCCTCAATGTTAAATTCCATATTTTAAATTAATAGGTGGTGCAGAATTCTTATACATTATCTACTGTCTGGAATTAAGATTTTCGCATATCAATTCCTGTAGACTAGCTTAGATCAGTTCTTGAATATTTTTCTTGAATAAATGATTAGTTATTTAGACTATGCAATTGTAGTAATCTCTTAGATTCCCTCAAATATTTCCGTAAAGAAATTCCCCCAGAAATATTCCGTAAAGATCCGCTCTGAAATTAATCAATGTGCATGCATATGCTATAAATTCAATACATGAAGGTATTCCTTATACCTTATTCCTTATATTTTAATGTAATTTGTTTTCCTTTCTTCTTTCCTTTCAAAAAAAATATTTCTCTTTAGATTATTAGATGTTCTCGAATAAATTTAGACTACGCGATCATAAGATACATAACTTATAGACAAGAATTATTGTTATTCAAATACTTTTACAATGTTAAGCTGATATTAAGAAACAAACAAAGGTCATTTCCATTTTTCCAATATATCGCGATCTGTTTGCATAGGATTCCCCCATGCACTTTTATGTCAACAATAATGTATCTGTCCTTCTTTCTTTCCATGGAAAGATTTCTAAATATAAAGAAATATGTCTGCTTGTAACAAACGGATGAAGAAATCTGCGTGACATAACACTGAATATATTACTGACAGTGGGAACGATTTTGAGTTTTGCAAGTGGTGGACCAAAAAATAATGGCTACCATCTCACCACACACGATAAACCTACGACGTGCCAGCGTGTTTATCAAGCTAGGTCGGCATTTCGTAAGAAATTGATGAATGAAAAAAATGGCCAGCTTTATGGCAGAGATGAAATCCAGCGGTAGTCGGATACAGTCGCAATTTCACTCTGCACCTTACTTAAACTGGAGTCAGTCAATTTACAAAAACAAAAAACTAAATACTGGCATTTCGTAAGAAATTGATGAGTGAACAAATTCTGCCAGTTTTATGGCAAAATATAACCTTTAGGAGACAGAGTTCTTTACCTCAACACAGTTGCATCGACCAGGAGGATACCATCCATGCATCGAATATGCCTCTTTAGGAGCTTGGACCCAAAAATAACTGGTAGAGACTATTTTGAGTTTTGCCAGTCGTGGTCCTAAAAATTACGGCTACCTGTACAGAGGCTAACAAGAATAACTTCATATCATATGCAAAGTTAAAAGACTGACATTGAAGTATCGTTCCAGTAAAGTGGTGAACTTGGACATCTTAAAAGAAGCCTGAAAGTCCGGTCAATATCACGACTTTTGTGTGAAAACGATTCTCACAAGATTGTACGTTTGTCAAATCATCAAATCGTTAGTCCGTCATTGTGGGTACATCACGTTACCGAAAAAGATGAATTCCACACAGGAAAATATGATGGGACCAAAAGGTAAACGAAGTCGAGTGCGATGGAATATTATGCGACATGAGCGATGCAATACCCTGCGACATGTACGATGCAATACCCTGCGACAAGTGCGATGCAGCACGACCTAACGTTCTACTATCAAAAGAGATGTCGTTCGTTTACCACTCTGTGGATCTCATCCTTGCATTAGCAAACCATAAACCCATCGAGAATCACAAATAAAAAAGAATACACATTTATTGTAACTTTGCCGGACTATTGCAATTTTGAAAGTCGTTTCCGGATCTTCAAAGGGAAATGGCCTAAATACATGGAATAGCCTAATCCTATATCTTTACCTAGAGCTGGTTTTGTCTACAAGGAAGTCGAGTACAGTGTTTCAGTTGTGGTGTGAAAGTTCAGGAGTGAAATTATAAAGATAAAAGTTTCCTTGAACATTCCAGATGGTCACCGTGCTGTCGGTACCTTCCTCTAGTTGGTCACTAAAAATGATCTTCAGGTTGAATACTTTAGAAGTGGAGAGGTTTCGTAGTTTACCTCTGGAACTGCGAGAACGCATTTATAGAGAGCTTGTACAAATTCAGATGAAACGCAAAGAACCATTTTGTTATTTATTCTGGGATATAATTATGAATGGAAAAATGTATTTGTGTAATATGTTTCGAAATATCACAAGAAAAATATACCCCAAAAAGTTAGTCTGTATGTCTTTTTTTATTGTTTTAAAGTATGAATAAGATATTCACACGTACCAACTTTTAAAAACTATCTCTCTCTCATTGACAGACAGACACACACACTAGCGCTTCATATATTATCAGTTAAATTTAAATTATTATTATATCTTTTCCGTTTTAAAATACAACAATCTCTCCGTGTCTCTCTCTCTCTCTCCTTTTCGCAAACACGCACACGCACTTTCTCTTGAATGATTTATATTTAAATCATAACTGTATCTGTTACGCTTTAAGATACCCTCTAAAATTTGCCGTAGTAGAAATGATTACGTGAAATAGAAGGCTAGGCCACTTTAGTTTCAAAAGTTGAACCGATAAATACTACAATCCGTCTTTAGCATGCTGAAAACTTATATCCGATATGTGACGAGAAAAAGTCTAACATTCGTTTAACCGTTTTCAAAAACTAACACAGAGAAACATTTTACAGTGGCCTTTTGCGTCAAAAAATAATTCGTAGAAACAAAAACTCTCTTGACACTCTTACTACGTCGAGTGATTTGTGGTCTCCGTTCATTTTCGTGTTAAACTTATGGACATTTTAAAAATTACATTTCACGTTAGAAACCATAGAGATCCACAATGTTAAATATAAGACCGTTTTTTAACAATATATTTCAGGTTAAAGGTCATAGAAACCCCAAACCAAAAATTATAGCCTAAATGTTAAATTCCATACTTTAAATTAACTGATACTTTACCTACTGCCTGGAATTAGGAGCTTCGCATATCAATCCCTGTGGACTTTTGCGTAAAAAAATAATTCGTAGAAAAAAAAACCTCTCTTCACAGTCTGACTACATCGAGTGATTTGTGGTTCTGATCGTTTTCTCCAAGCTTTATTATTTTCTCTTGAGTCGGGTTCAAAACAGTAAATCCATGTTGCATCACCTGTGCTAATCGTATTCAAACGTCTCTGATCACTCATTTCATATTTGGCGAGTAGCTGTTTGGCAATTTCAACCAGAGTCTGTTTTTGATCAGTCGTCAACAAACGCGGGACCCATCTTGCACAGACCTTTTTGAGCTTCAGATGATGCTTCAATATATTTAAACAGCTAAAAAATGTATGCCAGTGATAATACAAATATGTTCCACTGAGTATCTATGATCCTCAGCAATTACCCCTTTCACAGCAACCGCTTCACGCTCACCAATTGCAGACAACGTCGTCCAGAACGTGATTCATCTTCCATGGATTCGCGACCATTTTTAAAACGATGCAACCAACTAAAAATTTTGCGATATGACAGAGAATTACATCAGTAAAGTTTATCCAAGTCGGTCAGAGAGTATCCTAAGAAAACCCGGATTTTACAGTATGTTCTTTGCACAATAGCAGAATTGTTCTGCTTCTCCAATATTTTCAAACCACTGTCATTTACCTCTGTTACGTCACGAGTATATATATCTGTAGCTGTCCGGCGTGCTAAATGTGCAGCTGATAATAATTTTATAGAACGTTATTGCGTCTATCGATCGACATCATAGAAACAACATATTCAGAACTTTTCAAATACCCCTCGTATACATTTTTACCTTTGTTGCTGTGGTTTTTATATGTACTACAGCAACAAACCTTTGAAATATATATCAATAAAATAAGAAGTCCTCTCAAATTCATTGTTCAAACAAGTGTGTGAATTTGTGACCTCCTAGTATATGCCATTTAACAGAGGTGTGTGATCCTCCCAACATGTTTGGAAACCACACCGTGCCAATCAAATATAATTTTAGTATTTCACAAAATGTTGTCCCCAGAGACATGTTCTGTGTTGTAAAGACAAATAAAATCCACTATAAGTGAGAAGTACGAATGCTTTCCTTAAGGTGGATCTCCTAATGTAAGTAGATTTACAAAGTCCTTCTAATATAGGTAATGTGTGTGTGTGTGTGTGTGTGTGTGTGTGTGTGTGTGTGTGATTCAAAAAGGCTCCAGCGACATCGTAAGTACCTCTTTTCTAAGAAGATTCGATTATCTTCTACTCAAAAACCTAATTGATATTGTATTTTGAAACCGCTAAATATCATTGCATAAGATTCTCATGGTTTCGATTTTTCTTTGTTACCAATCCTGATCGACAAAGAAAACTATAAAAGACATATCTATCTATCTATCTATCTATCTATCTATCTATATATTCCTACCACTGTCTTTCATATGTGCGTCCTTGAATATATATATATATATATATATATATATATATATATATATATATATATATACATAATAACTTCGGTGTCTATCAGTATTTAAGAACAGTCTTGTGTTTGTGTGTGTGTGTGTGTTATCACGTCGTAGTAGAAGATCGAATTTTTCGTGTGATAACGACCGATGTTGATGTGATATTATTTGGTTCCTTTATTCGGCTGAAGATTCAACTCGTTTGCAAAAGAAAAGTTACCTAATTACTTTGCGTTAGGAAATGTATACACTGTGTCGTTACCATGAAATTAATATCTCATGCGAAGAGTCAAAGTTAAAAAGATTATAAAAAAAAAAAAAAAAAAAAAAAAATACGTGTACTTCAACATTGACAGGAGGGGAGTCGAAGTAGAGGAGGTGTAGTCGATGGAGGTTTAAATCAGTAACTTTCAGTAATATCGTGGATATGTTGTTTATAAAAGATTTTGATCTAGAAAAAGCGGTAAATTTACGGTGTCCTTGATACCTGCACGCAACTATTGTTACTTGTTCCTATTTGAGTGTTTATAAGCGTGGGATCCTTCAGCTGATCGGAACAAATTTGAACATCCTGCTTCCTGTTCAAGTTTCAGTTAGACAGATGAAACTATCTTGGAGAACTTTGAATGAACTCAGGTAATCAATATTACTTCATTTATCTCGAAATGGATCTTTATTCCTGCTTCTGTCTTTCTCAAATTTTAGTATTTGTTATCGCTTGATTATTCTCTAAATGTAAAAAGAATGCTACGACTCTGAAATTTTATACAGAAAATGCGGTGAAGTGACAAGATGAAAACAATTGTGTAAACACGGTGGTAGTAACACTACTAAAATATGCGAAGTACAAGGTACAACTATACATGCATAAGTATTTTCAATTTATGAATATCAAAAGTCTGCCATTAAAATGCGTTAACATGAAAAAGATACAGCACTAACTGGACTAAATAGTAGTACCTAATACTGGCTATCGGCTTACTTAGGCTAACCATAAAGAATACACACTCAAGAATATGATAACAGTGATCCTTGAAACCGTCTTGATAACAACGATTTTTGAAACCGCCTTTCTTCACGTAATTACACGTTTTCCAATAACCTAAACCGCAACCGTCCTGTCTAATTGTATTTTGTACATAGAGCATACAGGCTAAGTCGCGTCTGATGACTGTGGGAAACTTGAAAATGTTATCTTGTGTCATGACGGAACATGCTTTGTGATCTCCACCATGTGCACATCAATTCTTCGGTCATGAATAGAAGATAGAAAATCTGAATACAATTTAACCCTTCATATATGTATGTGTATATGTGCGGTAAAACAGTATATATTGTAAGTAGATTTAATATGCATTCTAAATTTCAATAAAGTATCCAATTATACTCAATTAAGTTGTCTTGCTCTTTCAATATGTAAGTCAATTAAATACAAAAGTAATCAGTTGCATTCACTCACTCTGTATCTTATTTGCCACTTCAACTTGAGCCAGGGCTACTATTACCACCTGTTTTGTTTTAAATAAAATAGAAAGGTGATTAGTTGCATTCATTCACTCTGTATCTTTTTTTGCCACTTTGCCTTGAGTCAGGCTGCTATTACCACCTATTTTGTTTTAATTAAAACACAAAGGTGATTTATTGCATTCATTTACCCTGTATCTTATTTGCCACTGCACCTTGATCCAGGGCTTCTATTACCACCTGTTTTATTTTAATTAAAATACAAAGGTGATTAGTAGCATTCATTCACACTGTATTTTATCTGCCATTTCACCTTGAGCCAGGGCTACTATTACCACCTGTTTTGCTGTAATTAAAATACAAAGGCGATTAGTTGTATTAATTCACCCTGTATCTTAATTGCCACTTCACCTTGATCCAGAGCTACTATTACCACCTGTTTTGTTTTAATTAAAATACAAAGGTGATTAGTAGCATTCATTCACCCTGTATCTTATTTGCCACTTCACCTTGAGCCAGGGCTACTATTACCACCTTTTGTTTTAATTGAAATGCAAAGCATCAACAACGTCTAGACTTATTAGTTTGAACAATCTTTACATGATTTATCCACACACTTGATAGTTTGGGTTATCTTCTCTTTGGACATTCTAATGTAAAGTCGGTCAGTCTGACAAGGCAATTTTTATTTTTGTAAATGCACTTTTTCCACATTTAGGGAATTTTGGGATTATTTTATTGCAATAAGGTAGTAATTCGCTTGGTATTTGCATTTCTAATGTTCTACTTTAATATTTTCTTTTCCATAAATCTATAATTTTCGGCAAATACATTTCAGCATGTTTTGAGATACACGTATTTTTTGCGATATATACATTTTACGAGATGTTTTGACAAAGAATGTTCACTTATTGCCATGAAATAATTATAAATTGTGATCAGTTTGTGTAATAGGTTAAAACTCGGCATATTATAACCTGAGTCTTTCATTCTGTCTGTCTGTCTGTCTAACAGGCTTTTAGCCTTTCTTTTTTTTTTCTTTCTCTTTCTCTCCTATTTCTGAAAATCAATTGATATCTTGTATTTTGTTTTGATTATGGGCAAATGTACCTGCAAATAGACTTTATTGCAATGCGCACGCACGCACACACACACACACACTGTACTGATGATTGAACAATGCTGTATATTTTTACTGAATGTATTTCATTGATAATTGCGTTCATTTTCCTTCATCTTTGACATTGTAATGCACCTTAACCTGCATATTGAACCCATTTAAACATAAGGATTGATTTTATATTAACACCCAAGTTCAGTTCATTAACACCCACACACACACACACATATATAGGGTCGCGGGTTCGATACCTGCACCAGGTCAGTCGGCTGCCTCGGTGTTGGGAAAGGCACTTAACTCCCATTTCTTCGGCATGCTATACCCAATAGTGTCTTTAAAGTGCCGTAAAAACCAGCAACAACAGATGTAAAGAAATGGGGCAAACGAATTATTTTTTCGAGGAGAAATTTTTAAATTAATTGCAGTCTTATATTTTCTTTTGAAACGATATTTGTCATTGTTAAGTTTTCTCTAAAAGCATTAAACGTGAAAACAAAATTCATTAGTAACGGGATGGTCCAATATAAATATTATTTTTTTGTAGTACTAAATTTTACAGCTAATATCCCTTTAGCGATGCTATTACAAAGTACATGTATTTTCGTTGAGTAGGAACCTGAATACGTGACGTAGCATTACCGTAGAAAAGTAAAGTGTTCATTCATGCCTGCGTTAAGTCGTGCTTGGTTGGTATGGGTAATTTGAAAACTTTGTCCATGCAATATAATGGCTAATGATTCTATTCTGTAAACATTTTTCCGTCAGTCATGAAATGAACGTTACACTTTTCAACAGAATCCTCCTCTATTAGCTGAGTAACGAACGACCTTGTTGCCTATGTTTAGCTCTACCACCTGTTAAGGCAATAAATAGGTCGTGATGAGGTCACTCTCAACCATCGCCGCTAAGTAAGCGTTTCTGCTATATGCTGATTTATTATTCAATTTTTTTTAAATATTAACCTTACGCCGATCAGTTTGGCGGACCGGTATGTGAAGAATCTAGCAAAATAGTTTCAAACACGTGTCCCCTTTATGTATTTTGTTGTGATGACTTGCTACAGTCAATCTAATATATATCATGATTTTAATTTGAACCAAGTCAAATTCTTCCTGAAAATGTGTCAACATGTGCTTTTTGAAAACGTAAAATTGTCTCAAATCTTCAGTTTCGGAGGTACGTAGTTTTTGCACGTTATCAAGCTCTTCAATTTCGGAGGTCAGTAAATCTTGCATGTGGTCCGCAATCCCATAAGGTCTAAATGGAAGTGATTGGTTTTTAAAAAAACACTGGAACTTATGACATTCATGACAGACGGAAGTTTTGTGATGAAGTATGTGTTTACTTTAATATGTCAGCCTGCAAGCTTTCTTATAATGAGCAATGAAGTTAGCAAGCCATTTAATAACCCTGAAACTGTATAAGATTGTTTATGTCTCCTTTGTGAAGAGCTAACTAAAGAAACAGACTGTTCTCCTGCGGTTCCTTAGGCTGACACTAAAACTCGGGAAAACGGAATTGGATGCATAAGCTTGAAAACTGTAAACTTAAGAATGTTTATCAGCATATTTTCAAAGCACGCCAAGTTGCGTCTAAAATGGTCGTATTTGCTATTTGCAACTAAAAATTTGCATTTGTGAGTGAAAAATGTTAACTAGAAGGAAACGATAAGAAATATAATGCGGAAACCGGAAAATGACATATAATGTTCAGTGTTTCTTCAACTGAGACGGTATATTGGTTAGCTTGGTACTTGAGGTCATAAATTTCTTCAGCAACTTTCTTGCCATCGGTACGTTCATATTTCTCTCCCTCCTACGTCAATTATCTCTGAGACTGTGACGAATATTTGCATTTTCATCAATACAGAAGACACTCCCAGCTTCGAGCCACAATGAAGCGGGCAATACAAAGAGTATGAGAACATTATCACAAAGCATATAAGTGTATGAGTAAAAATCAACACATGAGTAGATTGTTGCAAAGTTTACAGATACTTTTTGATTGCTAAGTAATCTTCTCTGAAATTTGATACTAATTTATATGAAACTATAACAAAACATTTTCACAATTTCATTTTCATAATTCATGCTTGGTAAATGTTTATCAAAAAGGATGAAACTAATGTGCTACAGTTAGGTCACACTAGTCCATCAAAACTAACGACAACGATGCTGACGAACCAGGACAATACTTGTAGCATAATCAAAGAAAGAAATGGCTGAAGGGGGGCCCCGGAAAGGGTTTTTCATCCATTCTCCTTCTTATAACAGCAATACTCCGGCTGCTAATAATTCTCACAAAATATCAAAAACATCCCTCTTTTGACCCTTAATTTTGCTAATAATGAATACCTTAAGAGAGAGCTGTAAAACTGATAACTGTTCTGACAACAATGCCGTTAAATTGGCTATTTTAACAGAGGTTTTCATTTTTCAGGAATTGTTTTGAGGCTTGTGGACAATTTTCATGCTCACTACGAAATTACATTATCCAACATAATTTAAAGTGCATTTTTCTCCTTTTATAGTGTTGATTAACAACGCAGTGAGTTATCAAATTGTTATACCGCAGAACCAATCAGGTTAAAAAATGTATAAAGTATTACTCGTTACCTTGTCTTTTTGTATCATTTTAAAGCAACCCAATCGCTAAAAGGAACTACATGCGATAGAGTCATGCTCTTTATGTAATTTTAACTGATCAATGTTTCCTTATAAGTGATACGTTAATTAAAAATTACAATCATGTATGTAAAACTGGTGTGTGATATATAAGTAGAAAGTAAGAATTAAACCAATCATGTGTGTAATACTGATGTGGGATACATAAGTAGAAAATAAGAATTAAACAAATCATGTGTGTAATACTGGTATGGAATATATACATTAAATAACAATTAAACCAACCATGTGTGTAATACTGGTGTGGGATATATAAGCAGAAAGTAAGAATTAAACCAATCATGTGTGTAATACTGGTGTTGGATATATAAATAGAAAGCAAGAATTAAACCAATCATATGTGTAATACTGGTGTGAGATATATAAATAGAAAATAATAATTGTATTCATATTATTTATGCTAAGCCGTGAATTACTGGATAATTGTGATATTACACTGGAGTGAAAAAATATATTTTTATATTTTTTCACTGGCCGTCAATAGACCTTGATAACATTATGATTAAGAAATTTCACTTTGTTTTAAGACGCTTGCGTGTTGTGAAGGTAAATATGACCGCCACGTATCCAGATGAACCGGGTTGAAACTCAACAATGGGCAAAAAAACATTTCTTCATTTTGTTTTTATCTGCTGTTTTACCTTCAATTGGGAAGGAGCATTATGTTACTACTGATATTTTCTGTGCGAATATACACAAAACAGAGCCTAATATAAACGGTAAACCGCTAACATCGCGCGGCATACAGTAAGAAGTCTGTTACTTCTGTCTGTTATACAAATTGCTAGACAATACGTTTGAGCATAAAATAAAACGAAAATTTGCTTGCTCCTAGTGAATAACGGATATATTTCATCTTGTGGGTTGAAAACTTAAGTAGCGATGGAGCGATGTAAAATACTAAAATTAAATGTATTTTTATAACTGAAACTGACGCATTATGATTTACCAAAGCGAGGTAAGAGGTTTTATCAATATGTGTTCAATTAGATACTTTCATACATTGCGTTCGTGGATTATCATTTTTTTTTTTTTTTTTTTTTTTTTTTTTTAATGGAGGTAATGTGGTTGAAGTAGCAGCAGCAGTAGTAGTCGTTGTTGCTGTTCTTGTCGTTGCAGTAATAATATATTCAATGTGATGACGATGATGATAAGTGAGTAAATCCTCATGAAGGAATTTGTACAAATGCCTTTTTTCGACGGTAAGTTTCTTTTGTTTATATACCCGTTTAAAAATAATATATGCGAAATTTAATTTATATATTTTATATATATATATATATATATATATATATATATATATATATATATATATATATATATATATATATTTTAATCCATCTGTTCTATGGCAGCAGGATTTATTTGGAGCTTAGTGTATTCACAAGGAATTACATACACAAACAATATTCTTGTGTAATAAATTAGACATACATTAGATATTCTGTTATTCTATCATTTAATAGACTGCTTCTTGCAATTCTTGTGTAATAAATTAGACATGCATTAGATATTCTGTAATTCTATCTCTTAATACTCTGCTTTTTACAATTCTACTGTAATAAATTAGACATGCATTAGATATTCTGTAATTCTATCTTTTAATAGACTGCTTCTTACAATTCTACTGTAATAAATTAGACATATATTAGATATTCTGTAATTCTATCCTTTAATAGACTGCTTCTTACAATTCTAGTGTAATAAATTAGACATACATTAGATATTCTGTAATTCTATCTTTTAATAGACTGCTTCTTACAAATCTAGTGTAATAAATCAGATATACATTAGATATTTCGTAATTCTATCTTTTAATAGACTGCTTCTTACAATTCAAGTATAATAAATTAGACATACATTAGATATTCTGTAATTCTATCTATTAATAGACTGCTTCTTAAAACATTCAACTGATGGAGCCACTTTATTCTTTATACTGATCGATCTATTATCAATGTATTCTAAATAAGCTTCTACGTCACAAGGACAGTTTGTATGAGAAGCTTTTGTTGTTTATTTATAAACGTTTTAAGGACGGTGATCAGTCGGCAATTCATTCATTATTGATCTGTCTGTGATGTCTGATAGATTCTTACAAAGATCCATAGGGATAATAATATTAAACACATCAGTTTTGTCCGCCCCTGGAAGGAGCAACATAATTATTGATAATTATCTAGCTGAGTAAATCGCAATTACTACCATCTGCATGTGTGGATAGTAGGATAGATGAATTGATGAATGGATAAATACTTTTTTATGCATGCATGTGTCTATGAATATATGTATGTCTGTTTGTATATGAGGATGAAGGATATGCATGCATGCATGTATGTATGCGTGGCGGTATGTATGGACGGACGAATGAATACATATTTATGAATGCATGTATGTATGCGTGGCGGTATATATGGACGGATGTATGATTACGTATTTATGAATGCATGGAGAGGAAGAGGAGGAGAAAGATGTATCAGCGACACTGGCAGCAGATAAAGAGGAGGAGAAGGAGGAGAATGAATAGTAAATAGAGAAATAAAGGCAGTAGTGTTCTTCTTGTTTAAACAGACGTTATGGCAGTCATGTGATGAGGTTAATAAAGGCAATAGCAACAACATTAAAATATGTTTATCCCTATATCATCGAACAACACGCGATTTGAGAACCATACATCTGGGAAGAAATGTAAACTCAAATGTACCTAACTAACGTGTAATATTCATAACTCCTTTCTTCCAACGATAGTCGCTTT